>SZWC01004187.1:138904-156869 GCA_023375785.1 Penium margaritaceum
TCTTCTCCCATGTGGACATGAGTGCGCAGGGCATGCTGATCCAGAGAGTGGAGGCAGCACACACTGAGTCTGCACGCCGAACCCTTCCTCGGCTACCTCTGGGGTCGGCAGTGCGCTTGCCTCCCTCTCGCGGCATTGCCTCTGCTTTACTCTACGTGCCAGCTGTGGCAACAATGTTGCATCCTAGTGAAACCTATATTTGTCCTCACCTGGATGAACCTTGGAAACCTAGATTAGGTCTAGAATAGTTAGGGGCATACTGTGTGTTTCGCTGTGTTTCGTGGATTGGGGCAGTCAGCCCCTTTTTGCATGTCACGCGAGGGCTTTGCCCTCGCTCGAGCAGGTTGCGCCGGCGAGCTTCGCTCGCCGGCCAACGGGTGAGTCTCGCTTTTACGAGACTCACCCGCTCGAGCTCTTGCTTGTGCGAGCTCAACACTTAGGTTCTAGCGGAAACCATGGCTGTGAAGCAAAACCGACCTTAGCATACTCGTTTCTCCATGGATTTGAGCAAGACAAGTTGCGTTTGGATCGTGAGACTATTCTCAACACGTACATGTGCCGACTTTAGAGAGGGAGGTGCATATTGCACTCATACCATAGATTAATCAAGGGAGGAAGCGGTCGGGGTGTTAGACGGGGAGGACAGACTAGAAGAAGCACTGTCAGAAGAAGCAAACGGTGACAAATATGGCGAGGGCTGAGAACCAGTAGGTGGAACTGTGCCAAAGGAGGAGGGCGATGGACCCCCAAAGATCAGAGGATGAGACAAAACCACCTCCCCCCCTCCCCAAGCTGATCGAGCGAGGAAAGAGAAGATAGAGCGACATGAGACAAGTCTTGAAGGAAGACGTCCTCAAAGAACAGCGCATCAAGAGACTCAATGACTCAAAACCGGCCAGCGTCTCAAAACCATCAAGCTTTGAACATGGTAAAAACACCAAGAATGATGCAGAGAAGAGCACAGGGGCTAATCTTGCCATCACGAAGGTCCTCTCGGAGCCAGACAAAAGAGACACAATCACAGACACAAGCAAGATGCAGGTCTGCCTGGCGACCAATCCAACGTTTGAAGGGGGTAATGTAACAAGGAAGGGGACTGTGAGGAACGTGGTTCCAGACTCATTTCATGTAATTCATTCCCTTGAAGGAGAAGAGAGGAGGAGAATGAGAATCAGTAAGGAGATTGTAGAAACCATCAGCAAGAGAATGATCTCTTCACTTGGAGAAGCCCATTTTTTTTAGGTGTGCAGGGAGCTGAAGGCTCCATACACATCTGGCAATAGGACAAGTAGCAAGTAGTGGGACTCATGAAGCCACCACCATGGTCACAGTAAAACGTGCATAGATGGAGACTGCAGGTAAGTTCAACCTGGAGAAGCCAAGACTCAAGGATGGGACAAACGTCATTTCTTTGCCCAGGGGAAAAGACCTCAACACATGCAGGAATAGTTATCAATGAGGCAAAGGACGTAATGACCAACCCCCCCAAGGCATCATGGGTGAGAGGACCCATGACGTCGGCATGCAAGCAATCAAGGGGATGGGTGTTGCGAGTGTCTGACGTGGAGAAAGGAGATCGGTGTATATTGCCTTTGGCGCAGTCAAGGTAGTCAACGGCGGAAAGAGTAGGGAAAGTGGAAGCATCCAAACCATGTGCAGGCTGATGATGACACAAGCTGTCAATCACGGCAGTATGAATGTTGTACATACCTCAATGCAGCAAATTCATGTGCATCGGTGAGAGGGAGCGAGCAATATGGACAAGTACAGCCATAGCAATAGAGGGTGCAAAGGAGGGAACACATAACAAACTATCACAGCATGTGCCGCGAGTCAAGATGCGACCAGTGGTGCAATGCAAAACAGAAACAATGCCATGGCTGGAGGAGAAGCCCATGCCTTAGTCGTCAATAGTTGTAATAGAGAGCAGACTCAGCTCAAAAGAGGGCATGTACAGCACGTCTACCAGAAAAAGTTCCTCTATAGGGCCAAGAAACCAGATAATTTCAACATCCTGAACAGGGAGAAGTTGGCCAGATCCACTGCGAAAAAAGTGAAAAGAGCCAACAAGGCCCAAAGAGACAAACGACCGATAGGAGGAAGTCATGTGGATGATGGCCCCAGAGTCGAGAATCCAGAAACCACCAGGCGCATGCACAGGTGCGGGAACACAACTGGCTACAAAGATAGCTGAGCGCGGTGGGAGCTACTTGCCACAAGCAGTGAGACAACAAGGCAAACAAAGAGACTGCCAGTCCTCAATCCACAAAATGTCAATAGGGAGAAACCCTTGAATGCTACCAAAGAGTGGAGGCAACGCATTGTGCTAATTGCTGTGTATATATGTGTGAGTTTGTGGTCATGAGTGTGCAATGCACGTCGGTCCAAAGAATGGAGGCGACGCATCGTGAGCATACGGCATCCTGGTGCTTCATCTCATCATCCTGGGATACGTGTCCTTGTGTTCTCGTCTCCACCCTGGCCACGTAGCCCATTGCCTCTCTCCTCAGAGCTGCTCTTACTTGGATTACTTGTCCAAATACATAGCATTTTTACTTTTGAGAGACCTAGCTTAGTCCCTTCTCCAGAGACTGGTTAGGACAGATATCGGTTTCCTAATTTGTTGTGTTTGTTGATGTTCCCGCAGGTTATCCGAGTTATAAAAAAACCCCTTTCAAGGGGTGTGCAAGGGCTTCTCCCTTGCACTTTGTAGTTAGCCAGCAAGCCTCACTCTTCGGCCACTCGGTGAGGATCAAGTAGCAATCCTCACCCATATGAGGGTGACACCCTCTTACTGGATTGCTTGTGTTGTTCTTTACGAAACCCGTCAGACGTTGTTGGCTCTAGCCTGAGCTATAGTCCACCATTGACCCTGAAACAAGTTGTGTTTGGTTCCTTAGGAGACTCTCATGGTATTCGAGCTGGTTCATGGGCCTGAAATGGATGCTACGAAGGGGAAGCAGGCCAAACAAGGGGTGGCAAGACTAGGACACGTGTTCAAATAAATGCTTTGGGGCTGTAGTGGGGCTCCGTGACAAGCATAGTGGCATCAAATACACCCACTAAAGATCTTACACGTTGCGTATAAGACATCGAGGGGACGGAGCCTTCTAAGGCTTGTGTGGTGGCCGCAGGATGACAGCACCAATCTGTTAGGTACCAAAACGATTACTCAACCAGAAGGGGATCTCTGGTGGGAGTGAGAACGGGCAAGGGAAGTGGCTTGCAACTGGTCATAGATGCCCAGCAAATACATCAGCACTTTTCCAGAGCTTAGGTCTCTCATCCAAAAAATGGGCCCAAAGAGGGCCTAGTGAATTGCTGCCAAAACTTCCTTGATCCACAAGAGCGCCTTCTAGTCAGTTCCAACATCCTCGACAGCAAGGGTACCAAATGCCCGGGGGCAGAATAGCTGGTGGGAGGGCTGATATTGTCCAAAGAAGTGAGGATGATGATCCATCGGTGGTATCCCTCGCATTTGCCTCCATAGCAGCTGGGTTTGGGGTCTAAAGATCTGTCCTCACTGTAGCTAGGAACCAGAGACCTCCTCTCTTGGAAATACTTGTTCCTTGATTGGTCCGGCAAACATGGCCTGGATATTTACTACCTCTTGCTGGCTCTAGACACTGTTGAAGCACAACACCTTCTTTTTGCATTCAATGCATTCTGTCGCGTGCTCCCTGATTCACATTTGTATGCCTTATGTGAGTACCGGCTTGGGGGAAAGGGAGAGGATCCGGCAGATTCCCACACAGGAGACCTCCGGCCACATACAGTGCAGAAGTATGTGACTACTTGCCAGGAGGAACAGGGCATGATGCTTTTCGTGACCCTGTGATACAGGTTGCACAACCTCTCCCCCAAGCCCACAGCACTATTAGCAAAAAAATGGGACGAAGCCATGGACATCCGGCGACGCCTACTCGGGCTCAAGGTAGCGTGCTCTATCTTGGAGTAGCTGGATAGCATGCTGCTGCACCTTGGCGAGCAGTACAAAGACTTCCACTGTAAACCTTTTCTACCATTATCCAGTGGATGAGATCGAGGATGTCGACCCCCAACTCAGCAACTACGAAGATATCCTCAAAGGAGAAACTTGTGATGTTGTGGATGCAGTTCCGACATCCTGTATGCATCAAAATACCCCAGCTCGCATAGCACCATCCACCCATATGACTCACACACAGACTGAAGGCAATGGTGGAGGAGGCATGGGTACCTCAGGCAGTGGTGATGGTGACTGAGGGCGTGGCCACAGGACTCAGAGGTACAGCTTCTACAACCAGGCAGGGCACTTCTAGCATTGGTTTCCCACACTAAAGTGTCAGATGATGGAGAGGCAGCATTCATAGCAGCAGCAGTGTCAATGGTTCTAGTAGCATCAACAACAACAGTCACACTGCAAAGCCGCCAACTGGAGTGGGTTGCAGAGCACGGGACCTGATATCACGTCGCCAGGCATGGTTCCCTTTGGTGCATCAATGTTTGGGCCGCCAATACAGCAGCACTTTTTCCCGCCATTGGCGCTTGCACCACCCACCTATCATGTCCCTTATCATGTGCTGCCTTTCTTGAGCGTCCCTCTCCTCGTACTGGAATGGACACAACGTGTGTACGTAAAGACAGCCCAAGAACAGCAGCCAGTGGCTCCACCATCCGGGTTTGGTTGGGCGGTCCCACGAGAGCCTCAGCTCCTCAAGGACAGCCATGACCTACCCAACTGTCACGCAGTAGCCTTCAGGTCACCGGCTAGGTCACACCCACGTTATCAAAAGCCATACCCTTCCCATGCATGAGTGGTTGTTTGACACTGTTGCATAACATCATATGTCCTCACATTTTCCGTTGTTTGTTACAGTGTATCTAGCGCATGGTGTGGATGGCGTGAGAAATGGATCAGGGGAGATTCTGCATGTTGAGGGTGTGGGCACAGTTGCACTGTAGGCACAGGAGGATGTCCTGTGGTTGAATGGCATGCTGTATGTCTCGGAGGTGAAAGTCAATGTATTGTTTGGTGGAAAGCTAGAAAAGCAAGCCAATATTTCCACAGTGACACAGAGGTAGCAATGCATGATTTATGATGCTACAGGTTAATCATTGGTTGATGGGCCCCTTCATATTGACATGTTGTACCAGCTCACCCTCTTTGTCATTGTCCATACATACTCAAAATGGCCGTAGACTAACAATGTAACTACTACAAATGTAAATCACGCTGAACTCATCTACCATCAATTGGTGCGCATCAAGACCGATACCGCTCTGGACATGTTGAAACATACGTCTCTCATGGCCTCCACCCAACAGACTGTGCCCATGGTGTTAAGGGTGGTGCACGTTCACAGTTTCATGATGGTAAGGCATACAGAGCAACCTTCTCGAAATCCTCTATGAAAAGCATAGCACCCTCTGCCTTGGTTCATGCAGACCTTACTGGACCCATGCTTGCCCCTTCTCTCCTGTACGGCCCACTGCATATTCTGACCCGCACAGATGACTACAGTTACTTTTTTAGGCCTTCTTGCTAAAAACCAAGCCAGATTCCCAAAGAGTGGATAGCTCTAGCAGGACAAAAGAAGGGATGTAAGATCTTAGTAGTTTGAACTGATGGGGGAGAGGAATTCCTTGAAATCCTTACTATCAAGCTTAAGCCCAAAGGTTTTGAATACCAGACCACTACACCCTACACACCATAATGCAATGGTGTTGCAGACGGTGGCGCGGAACACTAGGTGATGAACTCTACGCGCTGCTCATTGAATCAGGTATGTCGTTCAGTTTCTGGAAAAATGCATTCTAACGCATTACTTGGGTGTGGAACCGCATCCCACAAGGTCCACTGTAAAAGGCGGAATGCTGCTTTAGGGAGAAGGCTGACCTTTGGCCGGCACGGGTATGGGGATCGATGGCCTGCGTGCGTTTCCCTCAACCTCAGCGTAGAAAAAATTCAGTCCTTGTAATCTCTGGTATGTGTTTGTAGTGGTCTCCCATGCCTCAAAGGCATGGATGTTTTGAGATCCCACAAGCCACGCCTTCATTGAGAGTCAAGACGAGTCATTCCTGGAGCATATGTCGTACAAGGATTTCAGCACACTCCGGCAAGCTCCATCCATGCCACTTCCTGAGTGTTACTCCCAATACGTGAGTGTGCCTGTCTTCATTCCTAGCCAAGCACAATGGCCTGTCAGACCAATGCCGTGAGACCTTGGTGTAGAAACAGTCTCACCTGTGCCTATGGACCTTCTCACACCTACAGACCTTGCAAGCACAAACTAAGGTACCCTATCCTCTCCACCAGGCCTGGATCCCACAGGATGGTACACTGATCCTGAGGTAACAAAAACACCATCTGCGCAGCTTGTACGAAGATCTCCTCTCACCTTGTCTCCGATTGATTACAAACAATTATATCACTCGGTTGGAGTCAAAAGTGGGGAAACCCCATTGACTGCAGCACTGATGCTATTAGAGGCAAGGGGGCGTGCTGAAGCTTTTAAGTGGGAAAAGGCTATGATTGCAAAGCTAAACGCACTCCTAGATCATGGCGTTTACCAATTGATACCCCTGCCACCAGGAAGGAAATCTATTGATTTCAAATGGGTGTTGAAAATGAAATGTAATCTGGCCGTTTTGACTAAAACGTACAAGGCCAGACTGGTGGCTAAGGGGTTTTCATCAAAACCAGAACAGGACTTCACTGACACCTACGCGCCCATCCAGAATTAGGGGACAGGTCGCTGTTGGCAGTTGCGTCGCATGAGAACTGGGACATCCACCAGAAACTCTTTTCTCAATGGCCCTCTTGAAGAGGAACTATACGTCAAGCAGCCGGAAGGCTTTGATGAGGGCACTGACAAGGTGTCGGCACTATTAAAAACCATGAATGGTCTCAAAAAGGCCCCAAGGTGCTGGAACAAGGAATACCGGCGCACATTGGAAATTGGTCGATTGTCACAAAGCCTTTGTGACCCTTCTCTGTTTCTGCTATGGGAGGGCGGTGCACCGGTCACCCTGCTTGTTTAAGTGGATGACAAGTTGATCTTGTCTCCTTCATCCACTCTCATAGCACAAACTAAAGCAACACTCACAGCGTACTATCACATGATAGATATGGGGGAAGCACACAACTTTCTTGGCATGACCATTATTAGGAACTGATCAGCACCAACACTTACTTTGCATCAAGGAGGGTTAATCGCATATCTCACTACACCGTTCCAACACCTGGAGTAGCATCTAATTTTCAGGAGGAATCAGCGCAATGTGGTCCCGCCGTTGATCTGATAGAACCTATTGGCTCACGTCTTCTGTTTTTTGCGAATCTGAGATTGAGCGTGAGCTTTCTGGTCGCCTCACGCTATGTGAGTAGGAATTTAGAGACAGTCACTTTTGCGAAGGGAAAGACGTGATTTTCATTAGTTTTTTTAGCATAGACATGATCACAACACTTATATGGCTAGTCATGAGCTTTCCAACACACCAAACCGTGCGCGATTCGGCCAAGCGTAGCCCAAGTTATGCTTGTCGAAGCGCAGGTCTCACCCACCACATAAGTCTGACGCCGCCACTCGCAGTGGCGCCTTCCTTCACGTGCGAAGCGTCTTTCCCAAGGCGCAGATCCCATTGCACATGATGTATGGGTCCCTTGCACTGTTTCCACGCACCTTCCCCACTTTTGGGTCGAGTTTGGTGATGGGATGAGACGAGGTTCAAAACCTGTCCACGGACCTGGAGTCAGAATTTTGACTGTCCCCAAGAAACAAAACGTACTACTGAGTCTCGGACGCCGAGCCATGATTTTGGCTAAGTCCCTTAGTAACAACCTGCACTACAGGATCCGGTGGATGATCCACCTGATCAGGTGGATTATCCACCGAACGCCTCGGCAGGCCTTCCGGAGCAATTTCTCCACATGGTTTTTTTATTAGTCAATCCGGTCGATTATCCACCGGATTTCGAGTCGCAGTCGGCTCCCAGAGCCGCTGCGCACACCCCAACTTTGGAAGGTCATATCTCCCTCGATACTTGTCCGATTCCAGCGAAACAACTTCCACCGGATTCAGTGAATTGTCCAATTTGGGGGGCAATCATTCATTTTAAGGTCCCAGCAATCCTCGAGTCGCCAAATCCGCCAGAAAGTAGAAGCGTGGAGCTTCTACTTTCTGGCGGCTCGTCCGCGCCTCCCGGCGCCGCACTTGGGCATGCGGAGGGGCAATTTTTCAACATTCTCCCCCTTGCACCTGCCATGCCCGCTGCTCCTGCTTGCTCTCACTCATCTTCCGCTGCGCCCTCCAGCCCATCATAGCTGGTCATCCCAAGTCCGGCCACGCTCTTTGCGTGCCGGTCCGCGGGTTGCGCTTTGGTCGAGCAATCCACAAGCATGTTGTACGTGCTGCAGTGCTGCAGCGCCACCTGCCCCTCCTCGACCATGTCCCGTGCGTAGTGATAACGCACGTCGATGTGCTTCGTCCTCGTGTGCTGCGTTGGGTTGTTGGTCAGCAAGATGGAGCCGGTGTTGTCCTCTTGCACCACCGTAGGCTCCAGCTGCGGCACGCCCAGCTCCCCCAGCAACCCGCAGAACCACACCACCTCCTTGACCGACTCGGCCAGCACGATGTACCCTGTTTCCACTGTGGAGGTGGAGACGCAGTCCTGCTTTCTGCTACACCACGAGACTGCTGCACTAGCGAGGAAGAACACGTAGCCGGATGTGGACTTCCGCTTATCCACATCCCCAGCATAGTCTGCGTCGGTGTAGCAGACCAGGCGCAAAGGGTCCGCCCACCTTTTGCCGTCGAACCTCAGGCGCACGTGCCGCGTCGCCTGTAGGTAGCAGAGGATGCGCTTGACCGCCTGCTAGTATAGTGGCCCTGGATCGGCCACGTACCTGTTCACTTGGCCCACCGCGTAGGCCAGGTCTGGTCGAGTCACCACCATGGCGTACATGAGGCTGCCCATCGCCGATTGGTAAGGCGCCCCTGTCATATCCTCCCGCTCTTCTTTTGTTTGCGTCGCCATTGCTGCACTTAGTTCACAGGTCGTGGAGATAGGATTCCACACTGGTTTGCAGTCCTCCATGTCGTACCGCTTCAGCACCTCGCCCACGTATTTGGTCTGTCCTAGCTCAAGCGTGCACGCCCTCCGGTTCCGCGTGATGCTCATCCCGAGGTAGAACTCCAGCTCCCGCATGTCCAACATTTGGAACCTACTGCTCAGTTGCTCTTTCACCTGCTCTAGGCTCGTCAGGTCTGAGGAGCACAAGATCAGATCATCCACGTAGAGTGCGACAATCTGATGGAGCTCCTTGCTGCACCGCACGTACATGCTGTGATCCGCCTCAAAGCGCTTGAAGCCGAGTTGTGCCATGAAGTTGTCCATCTTTTAGTACCAGCATCGGGGTGATTGTTTTGGCTAGTAGAAGGACTTCTGCAGCTTGCACACCTTGCCCTCCAGCGCCTCAACCCCCTCCGGCACCTCTATGTAGATTTCTTTGTCGATGAAGCCATTGAGGAAGGTCGTCTTCACGTCCATTTGGTGAAGTTCCATGTCCTTCGCGGTTGCCACCGCAAGGATTGCCCGGATGCTTGTGAACTTGGCGATGGGTGAGAACCTCTCATCGTAGTGCTTGCCCTTACGCTGTGCGTACCCTTTCACCACGAGCCGCGCCTTGTACTTTTCAACCACACCTTCCTTTGTGAACTTGGTCTTCAAGACCCACTTGGAGCTGATGACCTTGGCATATTTTGGCCTGTCAACCAGCTGCCACATGTCATTTTCAGCAATGGACGCCAACTCCGACTTGATGGCAGCATCCCACTGCTTCCCCTCGGGCCGCGCAAGTGCCTCTTGCACGGTTGTCTATTGATGCAGCCAGCATGTACCGCGTCATGTTGATCCATCGACCGGTGCCCGCGTCGAAAAGCTTCCCCACTCTCCGCTGCCTCCCGCTGTGGCGCGACAGTTTTGGTAGCGTCTCGTCGCTCTGGTGCGATCCTTCCAACTCTGCCCGCTCCGGTGAATCATCGACCAGATGGTTCCCCGAGGATCTCTCCCAATCCGGTGAACCATCAACTGGATGGGTGGCGCGTCCGAAGGATTTTTCCCCGACGCCATACGCAAATTTCGCCAGGAGTGCGCGCTTCAGCACCCATAGTGACTCCTTCAACGGATCATTCCACCCGATCTCCAGCCCAGTTGCATCATCGTCGGAGTCCTCGGCGTCGGCTGCTGCAATTACTACACCGCCGCGCTCTCACGCCGCATCATCGACCTCCGCGTCCGCCAGCTCCTCCTCGTAGTCAAGGAGTTGGAACCACTCCACCTGTTTTGGAGTGTTCCCGACGCTCATATCGTTGCTGCTACTGCTGAAGCTCTGCAGCTCGTCAAACTCAACGTCACGGTTGCAGATGATTTCTTGCGTGCGCGGGTCTGAGAGTCGATACGCCTTTTGCGCGCTCTCATAGCCGAGGAATAAGCACGGCTTTGCCCGCGGTTCCACCTTGCTGTCGCATCGTTGTGCCGCTTGCACCATCGCGTACGCCTTCCACCTGAACACCTTTAGGTGTGCCACGTTTGGCTTGCACCCGCTCCAAACCTCCTGCGGCGTCTTCCAGCCACCCTTACTCTTCAGCACCGCTGTTGGGGTGAGGTTGATGGTGTAGCTTGCTGTACGCACAGCCTCCGTCCAGAACCCTCGCGGCAACCCCGCATCCACAACCATGGTCCGCACCATGTTTAGCAGCATCTGGTTCGCCCGCTCCGCCACTCCGTTGGACTGTGGCGAGTACGGCGTAGTGGATTCCCACTTGATGCCCTGCTGCTTCATCCACCCGCTGTAGCCCACGTACTCTCCGTCATTGTCGCTGCGTAGCGCTCTGATCTTCCGGCCAGTCTGCCTTATCACCATTGCGACGTACTCCTTTAGCTGGACCAGGACCTCACCTTTCCGCTTCATGAAGTACACGTAGATTTTTCTGCTGTAGTCATCAATGAAGGTGACAAAGTATCTCAAGCCGCTAATGGACAGCGTTTTGAACGGTCCGCACATGTCGCTGTGCATGACCTCCAGTAGGTCCTTTGCACGAGCCTCGTTCTCGTTGAACGGCTTGTGCCGCGCGTTTCCCAAAATGCAAGGCTCGCACTGTTTGTGCGCTGTCTCATCTGTTGTCGCGTCTGCACCGTCGATGACGAGGCCACGCATCATGTCGCGCTTCGCCATCTCCTTAACGTTTGCAGGCGCCGAATGACCCAACCGTTGGTGCCAGAGCTCCAGATCAGCACTTCCTCCCTTGGTCATGTTGACGACGCACTCCTGCAATTCCGTTGCGTTCAATGCCGCGGGGACCACCTTGGTCTCCACAATGTAGAAACCGCCCTCGCACTTTGCCTCTAGCACGACCTCGCCGTCGCCATCCATGCGCACCACTGCGCCTTTCCTGCAGAAGAGCACCTCATACCCCTTGTCCGTCAAGCGGCTAGCACTCAGGATGTCGGCCAGGCCGGGGACGTGCTGCACATCACGGATTGTGCACAGCTCTTTCTCACCGCCTACCACGACTTCTACCTCCAAGTCGCCTTGGCCGGCCGTCGGCTTGACTTTGTCGTTCGCGACCACCATTGCCTTGGAGGACTTCTCGTAGGTGACGAACCCCACCTTCTCGACTTGGGTGTGCTCCTTGGCCCCGGAATCCAGGCACCGCCTGTTGGCCTTCTTGAAGAAGTGGTTCTTGTTGCCATTGAGGAGCAACCTGCCCTTGCTGTTTTTGCCGCCGGTCTTCGCCTCCTTCGGGCACTCACGGGCCCAATGGCCCTCCTTGCCGTAGTTGCGGCACGCACCTTTCTTCGCGCCCTTCTTGTCGCCGCCCTTTCCGCCGCTTCCTCGGCCCCCGCTTCCGCCACCATGCGTTTTGGTGACGAGGGCCGATGAGGAAGACGAGGACTCCCCGCAGCTTCGGCATTGCGCCTCGTTGCGGATGTACTCTGCGACCGTGCCATAGGTGAGCTTGTCCTCCGACCATCCTCCAAGGACGGTGATGAGTGGAGGTAGCTCCATGAGGAGGGCCATCGCCTGCAGCTGTGTGTCGATCTTCCACCTCACGTCGTTGCATTGTGAGGCAAGCGACTCGATCTTCTACATGGTGGAGATGACATCATCTCCCTCCTCAATTCTCAACGTGAGGAGTTACTTCATCGCGAAGATTTTGTTCGCGAGCAACTTGTATGGATGGTGCAGAGCTTTTGCCAAGCTTTGGCTGCTAGCTTGCAGCCTTCGAAGTAGCCCCACTGCGACTCGGCTGTCCCAGACACCAGGAGCATGAGCACCTCCGTGTTCTTTTTTTCGAAAGTCTGCTTCTCCGTGTCCGTAGCAGTGGCCTCTGTGAGCACCTCCTTTCCCAACATGACGTCCAGCAGCCCCTTATGCAAGAGGTACAGCTCAAACTGCAACCTCCACAGCCCGAAGCCTGGGCCGTCCGCATACTTCTGAATGGACTGCGTCTCTTTCTGTGCCATGCGTGTAGCCGCTACTCCGACGGGTTTTCAGAAATTCATGGCAACGTCCACGATGACAATCATGTGCGCTACGGAAGACGTGAGCGTTGGAGGCTATCAGACCCATGGGCCCATAACCCTTTGTCAGGAGGAATCAGTGCAATGCGGTCCCGACGTTGATCTGATAGAATCTATTGGTTCACGTCTTCTGTTTTGTGTGAATCTGAGATTGAGCGTGAGCTTTCTGGTCGCCTCATGCTATGTGAGTAGGAATTTAGAGACAGTCACTTTTGCGAAGGGAATAACACGATTTTTCATTACTGTTTTTAGCATGCACATTATCACAACATTTATATGGCTAGTCATGAGCTTTCCAACGCACCAAACCGTGCAGAATTTGGCCAAGCATAGCCCAAGTTATGCTTGCCGAAGCGCAGGTCTCATCCACCACAGAAGCCTGACGCCGCCACTCGCCGTGGCGCCTTCCTTCACGTGCGAAGCGCCTTTCCCAAGGCGCAGATCCCATGGCACGTGATGTATGGGTCCCCTGCACTGTTTCCACGCACCTTCCCCACTTTTGGGTCGAGTTTGGTGATGGGTTGAGACGAGGTTCAAAACATGTCCACGGACCTGCAGTCAGAACTTTGACCAAGTCCCTGAGTAACAAAATGTACTACTGAGTTTCGGACGCCGAGCCATGATGTTGGTGAAGTCCCTCAGTAACAACCTGCACTACAGGATCCGGTGGATGATCCACCTGATCAGGTGGATCATCCACCGGACACCTCGGCAGGCCTTCCGGAGCAATTTATCCAGATGGTATTCTTGTTACTCAATCCGGTCGATTATCCACCGGATTTCGAGTCGCAGCCGGCTCCCAGAGCCGCTGCGCACACCCCAACTTTGGAAGGCCATATCTCCCTCGATACTTGTCTGATTCCAGCGAAACAACTTCCACCGGATTCAACAACTCGTCAAATTTGGTTTTCAATCATCCATTTTACGATCCAATAAATCCTCGATTCGCCAGATCCACCGGCGCGCAGCTTCTACTTTCTGGCGGCTCGTCGGCGCCTCCTGGCGCCGCACTTGGGCATGCAGAGGGGCAATTTTTCAACACTAATGTTACAGAATTTACACATGAGCCCTGATTTCTGTACTCACTTGCTGGATGCACAGACTACGGACTATGGACCAGTCACTGATCCCACTCACAGGCAACCTATCATACTTGGCCACCACAACATGACTGGACAACTTGTGCGTGGTCAACATGCTCGCCCACTTCAGCCAGTAACCATGTAGTATGCATCACAAAGCTTTGCTTAAGCTGTTGTGCTGCGTGTTGGACAAGGATGAGCTTGGACTGGTGTTTGCTTCGACTTTTGATCCACTACTTGATGGCTATTATGGCAATGACTATTCTTGCCATCATACAGCCCACATTTGTGGTGGTTACATGCTTTGAATGTGGGACACCATTGTGTTGTGGCAGAGTGCAAAACAGTCATGTGTGGCATGCAGCATTAATGAAGCTGAGGACATGGCATTGGTTGAAGTAGATTGGGAGGAGATCTGGCTTACACGTCTGTTGCAACAATTGAATTTAGATGTGCCCGTTTATCATTGCACAGCAACAGCTCTGCTGCACGCCACATTCGTGCCAACGATGGTGTGTTGCATCCACGCACTAAGCCTGTCAGCACCAAATATCATTGTGAGTGAGAAGCTGCTGACGCTGGTTTCATCCAATTATGTGGCATGAGTGGGGAGGCACAGTTGGCTGACTTGCTCACCACATCTTTACCCTCTCTATCCCTCCTATTTCAACTAAGCTGTAAGCCTGCCACACTCCCGTCCAAGAGGGCGTGTTGATTCTTGTGTATATATCTCTGTTTGTGGTCGTGAGTACGCAGGGCATGTTGGTCCAAAAAGTGGAGGCGACACGTCGTGAGTCTATGGCATCCCAGCACATTATCTCATCATCCAGGGATTCGTGCCCTTGTTTGACCGTCTCCACCCTGGCCACGTAGCCAGAAAACCTCTCTCCTCAGAGCTGCTCTCACTTGGATGAATTGCTCTGAAAACTTTGCACTAATACTCTTGAGAGACCTAGATTAGTCCCTTCATCAGAGACTGGTTAGGATAGATCGAGGTTTCCTAATACATTGTGTTTGTTGATATGCCAGTATTTTATCTGATTTTGGAAACCCACTTTGGAGGTGTGTGTGAGGGCTTTGTCCTCACACCTCACCGTTTGCCGGTGATCCTCGCTCGCTGGCCGCTGGGTAAGGACCAACTAGCAATCCTCCCCCCTAAGAGGGGGATGCCCTCTTACTAGAGTGCTTGTGAAGGTTTTTATGAAACCTGCCCAACATTTTTTGCTCTAGCATGTCCTATAGTCCACCATGAGCCATGAAACAAATTGTGTTTGGTTCCTTAGGAGACTCTCAATGCAGAACCACAGAGATTCCCATCAGAATTATACGCAAGTGACTTCAAACCCATACACACACTCTCACCTCCCTGATCACAAAGGTGATGCTGGTGGATGAGGTGAGTGAGCGTAGCGTCCAACTGGTGGTTGACCTCAGGCAGGTTATATGTGATGATTTACCCTGACGACGGGCGCGGTTGGAAGAATTTTGGCGAGATCTATGCCGGTGGATTGTAGGGATGCCTATGGTCCCCCTTGTGGTCCACCAGAAGGGGGACCATAGAATGCAGGTCTACCAAATGCTGGAGGCCACTCCCAAGGATAGGGCGGCGGGAAGGGTTTTTTTACGCTGCTGCAGGCTGCGGCATCGGTGGAGGTGGACGAGGTGCGGCTGGAGGGAGCAGTGGAGGTAGAGGCACAAGACCCGGCACCGCCACCACCAAAGGAATGCATCTAGTGTACCTGAATTACAGATACCAGACGTTCATGGTCAGGGGGTGCGGGACACTAAGGGGCGTAGTGTCCCGTAGAGCCACAATTCCAGCACACCACAGTTTAGGGAGAGGAGGTGAAAGAGGATGAGTTGCCGGAACCCTTTTCCTGCCTTGCCCACCACCATACCTCCCACCGGAGTGTCTGCCCTTGCCCTTCCCTCGCCCTCTGCCTCCCCCTTCAATGACAAGGGAGGAAGAAGATGTAGAGGACGAGGAGGCGGACAAGGATGAGGAGGAATCTGCAGCAGAACGGGAAGTGAGTGCTGTAGTGGCTATTGTGGCAGCAACGTGATGAATTCACTTTATTTGTAGTGTGCTCTGTGAGTCAGTGAGGCGATGTGTTGTAAACTCCCAGAGAGCACCAATGCCTGGTGGAGAGTCAGACAAAACAGGCTGAGTAAGAAGATGTTCGAACTCTGAGGCCTTGACTTCCCTGAAGAAAGCAGAAATTTTGGGGATGACGCTGTTGGCAATGGACAGGATGGCTGGGAGCTGTCCAAGCTCCGCCTTGCCGATGTCCTTGAGCAGTTTGAGACTGTGAGCCCAGCAGGTATCAGCAGTCTTGTCAGTACCCATAGAAATCGTGTTGAACTAGACTGCGAGGACGCTTTGTGCTTCATGGATTGTTACAATGGTGAGACACTTGAAGAGAGCACAGACGCCAATAGGGTCAGTGCGTATGTGTCATGCCAAGTCAGCATTGTAAGACCCAATCTCATCAGTGAGATTGTCTGGCCCGCCAAGGATGATTAAAAGGACAGCACAGGCTGACTCTGACTCAACAGGGACAAAAGGAGGGACAGCATAGCGGCCGGGTTCATGGTAGCATTCCCAACGTTGTTCCCCCTGAGTCCATGCACTGAAGCTGGCCTCCCAAGACAAGAAGGCACATTTAGAGTTGAATTGTGATGGTGACCTCTCGCCGCTAGGCCTGGTGAGTGTGCCTCTCGCGTTGGATAGGCAATGAAAGTGATTTGGCTGTGGCTGCGCCAGCTGCGGCTGCTGCTACAATGGTATCAGATTGGTTAGAGCCAGAGACAGTGGATGCGGAAGTGAGAGTGGTGGAAAATGCAGAAGCAATGCCAGAAGCAGTGGATGCAGCAGGGATACGGAGCAGTGTGGGCTGCAGATGGTAGAGGACTATGTCAACAATCTAGTCGGCAAATGTGCCCTGATCACCCTGCTTGCAATGCAGCTGCTCTTTGGCCATGCGCTAAGGAGTAAGGGCTTCCTAGAGTGCAACACGTTCACACTGAAGCTCCGTTTGGAGTGTAGCATATTGTTTGTTGTCAACTGGCATTGTGCCAGCGATGTGAGTCTGCCAAAAAAGATCTTGGAATATTTTTCCCTACCCCAATGAGTGTGGAAAAGTGAGAGCAGGGGTTGTATCAGCCTGGTGCTGTGCTACAAGGTAATGGACCTGGATGCACAAGTATTCCCATGTAGAAAGAGAGGAGAGGACAAGAGGCAAAGAGGTACGCTCATCAGGCCTAGCGATGAAGAGAGAAGAGAGGAGGAAGAGAAGATGCAGAGGATGTCGCAATGACGGCAATAGTAGATGATGCAGATATGAGGAGGCACACAACACCTTCTAGGGAAACAATGGAGAGCATAGAGACTGCTGTTGTTGTGGAGACAAGGATGAGAAGATTATTGCTGAATTTCAATGCTAATGGAGTTGAGAAGGCCAGTGATGTTGAATTGTGGATGGAGGCAATTGTGAGAGCAGCGGCTGCTGATGCTACTGCTGCTGCTGTGTCAGCTGCCGCAGCAACCTGAGTAACTACACTGACCACAGCCGCACCAAGGGGATCCTGGTCAACTGCGGCTGTTGTGTATGTGTCAAAAGCCCTACCAGCATTAGTGTTGGCAAGTGCACGAGCAGCACCTGCAATTGCAGAAAATTTTGAGGCAACAGCAGCACTGGAGACCAGCATTGCCTCCAAGACTGAGAGTACATCAGAGGGTGGCAGTGAAGCTGACTCAGAGTCAGATGTAGTCGGGGAAGTAGAAGTGCGGGGAACAAAGGACATATAAGATGAAGTGATGGTTGCTTGTGCCACCTCACCAAGGGTTGAACGCTGACTCTTCCGACACATCCTATAGGTAAGTGCAGATGGTGGACATATAAGAGATTGGAGAGGTCATTGATCCCGTGGAAGCTACATAGCCGGCACGTTCTGTGGTGTGGGCAAGTTGTCCAAGGTAGATTGGCAGTACGCTGGATAAAATCCAGGAGATTTTCCTCATACGGGTAACTTATTCTCTGCCAGAAATGTACGGATTGACACCTTTTGTTCCTTATCCTCCCGATCATTCTGGCAGATCTCCATCTTGGCATCGTCATTGTCGGAGTCCTCTGTGTATACTGTTATCTTTGTTAAAATTCCAGGCTCCAAAAACTTGGCCGCACTCCTTGACTTTGGCATTCGCCGGCTCCTTATATCCAAAGGGTTGGAACCACTCTTCATTCATGTAGCAACGGAATAGCTCTTCTTCGTTCATTCTCCTGTTCTCTCTCTCTCTCTCTCTCTCTCTCTCTCTC
>SZWC01004187.1:156972-179456 GCA_023375785.1 Penium margaritaceum
CCTCTCTCTCTCTCTCTCTCTCTCTCTCTCTATCTATCTCTCTCTCTCTCTCTCTCTCTCTCTCTCTCTCGCTCTCTCTCTCTCTCCCCCCCCCTCCCCCTTATCTCTCTCTCCCTTGTCAACTACACTAAATCACTCTCGAATATGTGTTATTACATGACTAGCAGAGGGGAATCACATAAATTCCTTGGAATGAAGATCATTTATGACAAGACTGCACGCATGCTGACACTTCACCATGGTTTCTTTATGATCCTATTGATCACTCGGTTTAGCCACTTGGTCCAACATCCCCCCGCCAACACTCCTCGATGAGTCCTGATGTAAGCTCACATCCTTGATACATATTGCATGGACAATGATCTTGATAGAGACTCCGCGCTCGATACATAGTTCATTGGGTGTTTCACCTACCTCTCTTCTGTCACACGACTGGCTATTTCTTGTGTCCTGAATACACTCATCCAATTCAATTCAAATTCCTCCGTAATCCACTAGATTGCCTTGCTCAAGCTGTTGGTATCTGTGGTTGACTCTATGTTGGTGGTTCTTTCATTTGCACCTTTTACTGATCCCTTGCTTCATGGGTATTATGGAAATCAACTATTTACAAAAACGACGTGCATGTAGTTTAGGGAGATTTGGTTTTTGTACTTGGGGCTCAACATTGTTTTAGCATAGTGCAAAACAGAAGTATGTAGCACAAGGCTACATGGTTATGCAGACTGTTGGAGGAAGAAAGCACACTTGTGGGTCTTGTGCAATGAACAATGGCAGTTCAACTACACTTTGCATTACCACTCATGTCCTTAGCATCACTTTGTTTGTTAAGTTTTTGAAAACCGGTTTGATGCAATGGTGTAGGGTGCAAGGGGATGAGCAACATATAGATAAACTTAGCAAAGTCCTATTCTCCTCAAACATTCTCATGTATCTTTGTTTACTAGGTTGTTTGCGTGCAAAACCTTGAGCCAAGGGGGATTGCTAACCCAGACTACATTCCTTCCCATGCGTAGCCGTGGATGAGCAGTGAATGTGGATCCGACCATTGGCAGCGATCCATGTTCAACGTTAAGGCATCTTCTAGATTCACGGCCTTCCTCACTATGGCTATGCTATCGTAGTTTTCTCCTGCAGACCGTCAGCCGATACCTGCTATTATACCTAGCTTGGATTCTTTCAATTCATTCGTATAATATGGGTTATTGGCTAAAAAGACCTAATTGAGGGCTCATGCATGATGTTTTGTATGAATAATCTATAATCTGGCCTGGTTTAGTCAACTGAGGGTGTTCTTGGCTAGTGCCGCATGCTTTCCAGGTTGAAGGGGGAATTTTTCCTTACTTTTCTTGTGCTTCAGGTGAAATGTTTTTGCCATCCACTGGGCGAGGCTCAACCAGAAACCATCCCCCGTAACAACTGTGTGACCTGTTAAACAAATGCTTGAAGTTTGCAACTGATTTTTACGTTCCCTGGGATTTTCCCTACCGGGCTCAAGCCTTAATCATTCAACGAGGCATTCTTTCCATTGGATTTCAAGCTCCTTTCTCAGGTGCTACTAATGACATGAAGAAACAAGACCACATGATGTGCTGTGATGACACTGGGAGTAGGTGGCCACCAGGGAATGAGCCACTTGACTGCAAGGAAAGAAAATGCAACCGATCCCCATGAACGCAAGGAGACAGACTAGAGGAAGAAACAACTGTGTCATCTATATATTGCACAAGGGGTGATGTTGGGATGCATGATGACATATGTTACGGGAAAGCACGAGATGATGTGGTTTAGGAGGACTCATATGATGTTGGAAAGGGAGAAAAACTTGTGCCGGTCTCAAAATGACCAAGAGTTAGAGGACACAAATGGTGGTCGGCGCACAAATGGAATGACTCTACCACACTCAGATGATGATACTGGTTACGCATCTTTCACACTCCATAATTTGGGGGGAAAGGAGGAGAGAGAATCAAAAATCTCCAATTCATACTTGAGTGCATGCTGGAGGAAAAGGGCGTCATGGGACCCAATGACATGACGGCGCGTTGGATCCCATAAGTGACACACCATAGACAGAAAACAGAGGGGAACATAGGGGAAGAACTTTCTATCACGCTGGTCTGCTAGGAACCAGTTCAGGATGACACAATCCCAGAAACAAGCAAGCCAAAGGTTCACATGATGCCTTTTCTATTGTTTTGACATCTTGACATGGCCATGTATAGGATATTGTTTGACACGGTTCTTCATCCAGAGTATGTTGCTCATGGCCTTGAAAAAGAAAAAGAATGATGATCCATATTCAAAGATCAATGTGAAAAAACCATCTACTGTAGGAAGGTTCCAATTTTTAGACACGCCATTAATCTGGAGGGAGAAGGGGGTCAAGAACTCCATACGCACCCCCTGCAACTCAAGCAGTTGGATTGTACTTCCCATTAACTCGTCACCAAAGTCCGAGTGAAATGCATTCAGCTGGCATGGACAGGCATGCCTAGCCTGAACAGGCCATGAATGAAGGAAAGGGTTCACATTGTTTTTCTTAGGATAAAAAAAATCGTAATAAAAAGGCAAACAGATTCAAAAGAAATCATTGGTGCGACAGAGGATTAATAGTGAAGGCTGTCCAGAATGCCTTAAGGCACTTATACCATGAAAATTTCGTGCACAAAATCAAGAAGGTGTGATGTGTGAGAGATAGAAGTAGAAAGCAAAGAGCAATGATTCGTTTTCTCAAAAACAGTCAAGGCAGTTAGGGGGACAAGGGGAACAAAAGGCTGAAGCATCCATACCAGAATGTGGTAAACATAGTAATGAAAAAGGCATCTCTACACAGGGAAACTCTTGATGCAACATGCACCAAAGCAGAGCCTATGATAAACAGAAGAGGAGAATATGGAGACACAGAACAAACTACTACATTGAACTCCGAAAGGGACAAAATAGCCACAGGTCTGAAGAGAGACCGTGCCAGCACAATGGCCGGACAAAAATTCCACCACCTTTTCATTCAGGGTTATCTGTGATGACATGCTCAGGTACATATAGTACATCAAGCAAGCATATGTATCTGCCAGAACCGATGCAATGCACAACACCGGCATCCACCAGATGGCCGGAGCTAGTGCAAACAAATTGATTGGGCCAGTAAGAACTGAATGGGGCCTAAATAGAAGAAGAGAACCAAATGATGCTTGGGACAATATCATGTGGTGCATGGCTCAAGGATCAAGGATTTAGGAGTCATCCAATTCGCAAAAAGAGAGCACACTCTTGCTCACAACATGACTACCAGTTTGGTAGGAGATAGATGATGACTTGCTACATGTTGAAAGGCAACACTGCAAAAACATGGAATAGTACTGCTTCATCCATGGTGAATCCTAAAATTACTAGCCCAATAAGATGCATCATGAAGGGCTCCATCTGACTGATACAGACGAAGATAAGGATGGATCCCGATACACTCACATCCCTGATGAAAAACATCATAATGCTACATCAAATGGGAGATGACGCTTTCAAACTGGCCCTTGTCCTCGCAGGTTTGGACTTGATGATGAAATTTGGTCACACATACAAGGAACTAGGAGGATACCAAAACTTTGACCTGAGTAAGACATTGTATTGTACTGGGACAGCCGCCTCCAATAGTGGTGACGAGAAGGTAGTGCATCACGGATAGCTACAATGTACTACACCTTTGTGGTGAGTTCAGAGGACAGTTGAAGGTTTGTACAGCAAGATGAGCTGTAGGACAATGACCATCTGGATGCGCCAAAGGTGGGAATCCAATTGGCACGCATGGCAGAGGAAAAACATACATTGTCATATATGTTTGGAAACTGTCTCTACAGAGAGCTTGGAGGACATACTGTTCGATCAGAAAAAAACATGGGATGTTGAAAACAAAGAGGGAGCAACTGCATCACACTTGCCCTTGCCATGACCCCGCGCCTTGCCCTTGCTATGGTAACTGCACAAAGCAATGATAGCCTCGTCCAAGGACAAGGCTGATACAACCACAGATGTGGGGGAACAGGTAGAGGATGTCATGATGGTGGCAATATCCACACCAAGAGAAGGATGGACCTGCTTGTTTTACAAGTCGCTCCACTAATCTGTATGGCCATCAGCCAAACTTTTCCACAAGGTTTCAATGCCTGAGGGTGTTTTGGTGGATATTTGCATGATTCACCTGGAGGAAAATGTTGGATGTATCAAATATGAGACTTGTGCTGATGGAGAGAACCATCGAGAACTGACTAGGAATGGCAAGCCCTGGGTCATGGAGTAGTTCGATGGTGTGTCTAACATCGATCAACATTGAAATCTGCTCGCTTTGCAAGTTGGTTGGTTGACATTGTAGGGTTTATTTGCATCATATTTCCAATGAATGTCTCACTGCGGTAGGTGAGCTAGTATGCACATAGTGAATCCGCAAAGATGCAAAAAGTGGTGCTCACACTACAGGTGCCAATACCTCTTGTGAAATAATCCAGTCTAGTTGTGGGAAGGACATGGATAGGATGGGTAGTACAAGGAAACATAGGGATCAAGAAGGGATAGCATATAGGGTTTAGCGGCTGGGATTATCCAAAGAGCTTCTCAACCCAAGCCCCATAACTGTATGAAAATCTCTAAGGGAAGGAAAAGTGGTTGGACATGAAGTGAAGTGCCTATGCATCAAATTCATGTTACCAAGGCGGTGGATGTCTAAGCATATAGGGAGTGGTGATGACTTTTTTTCTTCTTTTTTTTAAGCTGGAGGATCTAGAAGAGATACATGGCATAGTAAGATGATGCACTGTCAACAATGATGGCGACAGTAGTGGTGAAGGAGGTATCAACCATTGCATAAAATCGCATTTGGGACAATGTTTGATAAGTGATAGTATCTATGGAACTCTACAGTTATTTTTTATCCATTTAATACAATTCTTAGCCACACATCGGGCTTCACATGATTGATGTAACTCTACTTTTGTTGTAGAAAACATCTCACTGTCAACAGCCATGTTGGAAACGTGACCGCTATGTTGAAGGAACACTTGACAATGTTCCTTGTGCCCATTGAGTAAAAAAAAAACATTACGGGACATCTTGACATAGTGTGTTCCTTACGGCAAGATATTCAAACAGAAGAAAGAATTCCTAGAGAGAAGAGGGATGGGAGGATCAGAGACACGTGTAAGAGCAATGCACAAGGGATAACCTTGCCCTCACCTTGAGAAGAGAATCATTGGCAAAGGATGGAATCAAGAGGTGGAAGATTTATAGCGGTAGGCTGAGAAAACAACAACCACGGGTGAATGCAAATGCCGCTAGACAGGGTAGTGTTGTTGTGGTAAAGACAAGGGAAGTTGCATGACAAGACACTGGAAAGGATGCTGAACCTTTGGTAGCTACTGCTCTGGCAGTGGATACACACATTGCAATCACAGTGGCCAGTATTAGAGTGGTAACGCAAGAGTCTGTGGTACCAACCGATGCAACAAAATCTCCTATGAGTAAGAGGTTATACGGATGCGACAAACATTTTGTAATCAGGCATATGAATTATGTGCAAGCGTTGATAGCTCCCCTTGCTGTAATGCTAGCTGGTTCTTGTTCAACACTTGCACTTCAACACTTGCATAGACTAGGAATGTAGGCTTTACATTACACACTTTGTCAAGAGCTCTGGTTTTTGTACATTCTGTCAGGGTCAACAATTTGAGGACAGGAAGTGGTTTTGACAAACTCAGTGCAGGCATCGAAAGCTATTGCGGTAGGATCTAATGTTGTATTAAAGGTTGCTCAACAGGAGGCACTAGAGTAGTACTAAGATTGACTTTCATGAGGAGCAAAGAATACGGGTTTTGGAGAGAGTAATGTGGATGGTACTCCATAGGTATTGGAAGAATCTATGGTATTTCACAGGTAAGGGTGTCTTTAGATAATGTTTCATAACATTGATACCGTTTATAATATGGCTACTCCTCGTCCTAGTCCTCCACATACTAAAAAACATACGCAAGTACTCTATTGTAGTGAAACTCTTCACACAGTGATCCAAATTCCTGGTAGATCTCCCCATACACCAGGGTGGCATATCGCATTTGTCATTTTTTATAATTATTGCTCCAGCTATTGCTAGTAATTTTTCAGCTTTAGGCATTGGAATCTTGCTCATGCTAGTACTATGTGCATGGTATAGAGTCATTCACTGCTTACAGCTGCCATTGTTTCAGGTGGTAGGATGCTGGACCTGCACTTTTTCTATTTGTTTCACTTGTGGTTAAGAGCAATAAAAATTTTCCATCAGTGAGTAGAAATGTATGCAAATATTGCTGCTAGTTCCCATTTGAAAACACCAAGTAAATCTCATCCCTGCCTTTGTAGCCTATCACTTTTTTCGATGGATCCACTCATGGCCTAAATGGGGTTGCATTTTTCACAAGGAAGTTGAAATGGGTAATGATTGTGCAAGTGCCTACTGTGTTGCCTAATTCAAGTTGTCATTACGGCCGGACATTATTCTTGGTGGACACAATTTGTTGCCAAATGTCATCAAACTTGGCTAAGCCATAAGACAAAGGTTCAATGGTGTAAGGCCACTGCTGAGAGGATGCTAAGGCAATGGCCAGTGCTGCTGCCAAATAGATAAGAAACATTTCTATTACGGATTTCATGTGGTAAGTAGCAGATCCCGTCATAAAGACTGCCACGGAGTTGAGGCCAATAAGAAGAGGTAGCCGCGGCGTTGGCTGGAAGAGCTGCATTAGGAATAGCTCAAGGACGACTGAGAATGCCAACTAGCATATGTCCTATTGTTCTTATTTCACATCATTACTGACTTTGTGACAAAATGGTTGTACACGCATGAGTGTGGTTTGTGATCTTTCGGATCCTGCGCATGAGAATGCAAGAGAAAATTTAGTAACACTTCCCTTAGATGCACTCATACAAACACTAAGTCATGGAAACGAGAGGGAGGGACATCACACATGACACAGATTCTATGGAAGAAATTTGGGTTTTTTCCCTGAAGTAAAGATGGTGAAAACAAGGAGAGGATACAGTGTTGGTGAGCAAGGGCATCCATGCGAGTAATTTGCGTTAATCCCCACCGCCATCTCAGGGAACACACCGGTTTGGAAGTATGATTCTCCATATGGAACGGGAACCATGAATCCAGTTCCAGTTAAGAAGCGGAACCGCAATTTTGGTTGTGGAATCATGATTCTTCTCAGACTGCAATTCTGTGTGGTTCTCCTGTTCAAGTAAGCGGTGTCTCCCCAATCATCATACAATGAAAATTTTCATACATATTTTTCAAACATCCCCCCCCCCCTCTCTTTTTTCCTTTATGAGATTGTCCTCTTTGGCCACATACATTGAATTTCTTAACTTGAGACTCGTAAGTACCAGATTCTTTGCTCTCAAACGTGTCACTCTAAACGTTTTCGCTTTCAAACATTTCAGTGTAAACCTTTTTATTCGTTGGAAAAATAAACTCTGATGTTTTCAAACCTGAAACTAGTCAGGTTAGTGTTACAGTGTAGAATGGAAAGTTACAAACCAAACCAATGCCAAAACATGCACATGCAAAACTAACAGAAAGAAAGCGTTGTGATTGGAAGCATTCTGAAGCGAAGTAAAGTGAAGTAAAATGAACAGATGCAGATGGATCCCAGTTGTATTTCAATCTGAAGAAAATCAAATTGAAGCAAAGTAGACTGAAAGAAATAGAATTGAAGAAAAATTTGAAATTGTAAAGCAATCTGATGCTATTTAGCATTGTTTTCATCTCCATCCTCCCCACCCTCTTCATCAACACTATCACCCACTGACTCGTACATCCCCTCATCTTCCTCCTCCATGTTAAACGGCAGAAATTCCTCTGACTCGCCCGCTCACTCTCCCATCAATATCGCCATCTCCTTCCTTCGTAGTTCATCAACATGATCCTCCCCCTTCTCCAACTCAGGGTCGATAGGAACTCGAGGAGAATCATGTTCTTTATCCATGACTTCATTGTGAAGATGTTTATAACAATCAAGTGGTCGAGGGAATACCAGAGGCCTATGATGACCTCAAGGCCAAGTGAAAACAGCTGCCAGAATGGTATTGAAGTTTCCGGGACTGCAAACAGGTCCATGGCGGCAAGGAGGAGGATGGGAAAGTGTTTTTTTTTCCTTTTTGTGCTATCAGATGGTTTATTGTGGGTCCTTCACTCAAATCTGTGTCCACCTCTCCACCTCTCCATCGAAGGTGGTTAGAGGTTCCTGATCACGTGCTGGAGCTGAAACTCCAAGCGTCGAAATGCCCCATGTAGAATCAGCCAGGGCTGGTTCACGAGCTCCTCATCCTCCTACTACTGTTGCAACACTTGGGGGCATAGCTGACGCTGCCGTGATGTTAGTGGATCTTTTGTGGCACTCTTGTTGACAGTGGTTGGGATATCCTTTTCTGCTCAAGCTCCTGCTTTGAGATTTACAACTGCTACTTGAGCTGCCTCACATACCGCCACCACTCTGTCGTGATATGGGCAAAGTAGCTCTAGCACCTTAACCTCCAACTCGGCTCCAGAGCCAATTTCCATGAAACAATGGGTTTTGTCAAAGTAGAAGAGTCGGAATAAGAGGTCTGTTGCAGTTGTGAGAACATGCCAATCGGTCACCAACATAGCATAATTCTCTAGCTTGACCAGGATTGTGTCATGGAGAAGCCAACACACATGCATGTCAGCCAACAACTACTCCTTCGTGTTCAACGCACGTGCTACGTCCCTTCTCTTCCCCTTATTCTTGATGATGATGGCATGTACATGCATACAATGCGGCTATGTGCTCATGCTCTCAAGAAAAGGGATAGCCGAGGATGAGAGCTGGGTAAATTGACCCACTGATGTCATCAATCTCGGATTTGAAGGGATTTAGAATGAGGGTAAGCAGTTCAATGTTAACCCACTCTTTGTCCAAGAACATAAACAATGTTCTATCTCAGTTGTATCCTGTCAGCTAGGACACAAGGATACTACAGAGGATCATTACTTGGCTGCACATGTTGAGCATCCGATTCCACTAAGTCTTCATGTCAATGTGAAGGGACTGGTACTTCACGCCTCCATCAGAGTACACAATGATCAGGGATTGCTCCCGTGGAGTACTTTGGGCTACAAATGTAGCCATTTACCGAGCCTTCATGCCAACCTCGATTACAATGGGAAGAAGATAACATAATCAAGGCCAATTTCATGATGTGGCCGGGACAACGAATGTATCCCGCCTGTTGATGTGCTGGTTGATCATGGCATTTTTCATGCTCTCATTGTCCACTATGATGCAAAAAACTTGTCTCACACACCACGCCCCTTGAATGCAGGCCAACATTGCCTGTGATGTAAGGAAGAATAGAACAGCAAAGAAGGAGAGTATCATGATGAAATCTACCATGTAGTGTGCCGTAATGCTAACGTTCTTCACGTTGACCTTAGACTTCCAACCATCAGTTGTGAAAGTGGTGGAGGTTGTGATGTTCTAAAATGGTCAAACCTGCCTGAGCGTTGTGGAAAAAAACATTGGAGTCTGAGGCAGTTGGCCAAAAATACCCATGGCCAATCAGAGCAAGAATTTGGAGGCCATCGGACGGATGGTTGTGTATGTAAGATGATAAATGTCCATGCGCTTAGGTAGGTACTTGCATATGCCACTGACTTGACCAAAAAAATAGAGAGTATCGCTCGATCAAGGTCTCATGAGTAAGTGTAACCCCATGAGGAGCGTTGACAGATAAACTCAATTATTGTCTGAGCATCAATCATACCTTTGAGGCATATCATACTGAAAAATAAAAAACAGAATCATTCCTTTTTACCCACGTTTTGATCGTCAGCCTTCCCAATTACCCAATTTCCTCATGAAAGATACCGATTACCCGGTTGTTTTAACAACTCACCACCTTGTCCACAAAATGTGAATACTGACTAATGATGAATAAAATTCCGGTACAATATACATGTTCTTGGAAAAGTGGGTATTATAGTAATTATGTTGAAGGATATTGTGGATTCATTGCAGTTTTCATTTCCTTATTCTTTACATGGGATGCCACAGCGAATACAACATCACAAGTGTAATGTTTTCATTTTTGCCAATACATTGAAGCATATGATCGCCTTTTACAGCTCATTTTGGCTGGGGTGCTTATTCGGAAGTTTCCTTCCAATGTCTTCTCTATAACATGCCAATTTTGCATCGTCGAGCCCGTTCCTGCATGCAGCTGGGGGGAGTTCGCTTGCTGACACGGGCAACCGTGCTTGAGTATGGTCGAGCAGCGGTCCACTCACTATTTTGCACACTACGCAAAAAGAAAAAATACTACATGTTGCAAATCGCACCATACATCGCACGTCAAAACGACGGAAGCAAGACCGATGTCGTCGGCCCCTTTTTTTTGACGTGTCGAAACGTACCATTTAGCAAGTGCTTGTTTCTATCGTCGTAGCGATTTAGCTCGCAAGGAACTTTCTTAGCTAATACGTGAGACATAAGATTGTCCCATTGGACGGCAGTTCGTCAACCTCAAGATACGTATCTAGTCACTATACATATTGTACATACTAGAATGTACTAATTCTCTGTAAAAACAATCCAGAATATGATTCAAACATAAGCACTGCATACATCAATTTCACAAACATGTCTCTTTGTAAACACACTTATTCATGGTTCATGGGATCCTATGATCTAATAGCTCAAGTTTTTTCTCGTTTGTTTGATTGACTTCTTTGGCACGAATTCACTTTCAATGATTAACCTCAAGTTTCAAAAAGAATATGGGGAGGACCTCGTCAGCCTTGCTTTCGTTCTTGTTGCGTGCAATGCACCATGCGATTAGACATGCGCATTTTAGTGAATGCGCGCAACCGTCACACGAACTAATACTTCTGGATGACATCAGTTCAGAAGTGAAAAACCAATCGTGTGATGGATATCAAGCGTTGAGGAAGGGAGGGACGTCCGATCGTCATAATGTACGTTCATCAGTGCACACTTTGAGGATAAATCTGTGCACTTGCAGAATATAAACATACGTACATGTAAACGATGAATGGATAAGGAAATACACGTTCATCAAATGGAAGCTTATAGTGCTTGTAGGGTTTTGACTTTGGCACTTGCGATGTAAGGTTTTTCCTCACTTCCATGTCTTGTATTACAAGAGATATGGAGCGAAAGAAGCGAGGGCGATGAGCTCGCACCCATCTTTCTGTCTCGGGTAGTGTAGAAATGTTAGGCAATGATACTCCAATGTTTCCATCGGAGGACATGAAAAATGCCAATCGTGTGATCTCTATGTCCGATGACGATCGTGTCGACAATTGTTTTCTGAAAGAGAATAGTCCCTCAACAATTATGAGTGGTATGAGCTGATTGATTGTCGTCAACAAGCCGATGGCCTTTTTTTCTTGGCATGTTGGAACGATTTGTAAACGAAAGAATATAATGACATCTCTAAAACTGAGATCATGGTCCCTAGTTAACCTATGTTACTTGTGACAGGGATTATGTGGGGCCCACTCCGTAGGATTTGCGATGTCTGGGAGCACCAGCCTTGGACAACCACTCGTCACCTTTTAGTGGGTATAGGATTCATCTTGTGTAAAGTGGCCAAGGCATGCTTGTTTCTTTTTTTTTTTGGACAGAAGGCTTACCTGTTAAAAGGCATGGGAACTCGTGGAACCCCTGCCAAAAAGTGTGCCTCCGGGTTCCCTTTTGTGTAGAGTGGACATTTCATAAATGAAGTTCTTAACCATGGGTAGCCTGCGCAGAACGTTTTCAACAAGTGGGTAAAAAGGAACCGGCCCCACACTGAGATATAGGATACATTGTGAATTGTGCCCTAAAGACAAACCACGCGATCTCGTTCCATATGTGGTGCAACTTTGGCTTCTTTTTGCTAGTCTTAAGTTTAAGCGATTCCACCAATTATGTCATGATTTTCTCGAGGATATACTAAAAGTTCAGGATGGAGAGTCGCATTTGGCTTTGATCTCTTTAGAAAGGGCCACATTTATTTAAAATGAATACTTGCATGTCAATTCGTCTTCTCTTGATCTCGTATGTACTTACCTAAGGAAGAATAATTTAGGGCGAAATAGCCATGGTATCCATGATCCCAAAGGGCGGACCCTCCCATATCCACGAGCGGAATTCTATGTTTTCCATATCCAGCACCTAAAAAATAGGAACCAGGCATCCAGCCTTGCTCGCCATGCTCGATCAGCGACATGCGTCGCTGATCGAGCATTCCGAGGAGGGACATGTGACCGTCGCTCCATTGCGACCCTCGCTCCCTCGCGAGATCGCGATCGAGCAATTAAGCAAAAACTGTTGTTTTTTTGCGCATCCTAATTGTGTTGTGTTGTGTCCTCCCAGCTTGTGTACATTGGTGTGCAGATAACTGACGATGAGATTCGACACAGCTGGAGTGTCGTCCGGTGGAGCCGACACGCGTTGAAGCCTACTCGCAATTCGTTGGATCCTCCTCTCCACGGCGACATGCTTAGCTCCATCAGAAGGCCTCCTCGGCGGTCGGGCCGCCAGCGGTCACTGCCACCGCAAATGCTGTCTGTATGCGTCAGGCGCTGCATCTGACTGTATCGTTGTGTCTGCAGTGTCATGCTCTGCCTAGGGTCCGTGTCTTGTGTTGCGTGGCACTGTTTGGCATCATGGACCATCATAGGCACTGCATGGGTTCAGGCAGCCATAACTCCTTGCTGTTGTTTTTCTAGCTGATTTGGACCACACGACTGCGTTCGCAGCGTCCGTTCTTTGGTATGGTGCAATTTTCATGCAAAACGGATGACGCTTGGGTTTTGGGCTGTCAGCCGTCTGGCAGGGCTCACCGATAAAACCCTGCCTGCCTGAAGATAGGTCTAGGACTATTTTCTGATTGGCTGGTTATCTGAGCAAAAAGTTCTACAGAGCGAGGGGGGAGCTAGAACTTGAAGGGGTCTCTCATTGTTGCTCATTCTTCATTCCTAATCAGTCACTTTCAGTTTTCAGCTGCTTTCTGGCGCTAACACTAGCGTGTGCATTTCTGAGTAACAAACCCTGAGCTTCCAGAGTTGGACTCTAGAGCAACAGACGAAGGGGGCAGCAACGAGCGTGGAAGCCCGCAGACTACATCAACAACGCTACTGCCCCAACCTGCTACCTAGCATTTCTGATTTTGGTCTCAGAGCCAGAGCGTAGCAGCAGTAGAAGACTGGCGTACAGGTGCTAGACAATGCCGGCGGACCCCCATACGCGCCAGTGCAGGGGAAATATTGCTGGATTTTTTTCGGCAGCATTGACCCATCTGGTGTCGGCGTCAAAATTTTTCCCACGACCACTGGGCCAGGGGAAATGCTCCCACATTTTCTCCGACAGAACTGACCCCCACGCGTGACGCGAGGAGACGGTCGCGTCCAGCACCTGCGGGTGACAACACACATAACAGCATCGCCCAGATGTAGTGACTGGCACCAGCGAGCAGCAGCAGCAGCCTATCATAGCAGTAGCGGTAGGCAACAGCAGCGAGCAATGGCAGCAACTGCCGGCAGCAGTTACGTGCAGGAGAAGCAGCTCGCAGCATCTCGCAACAGCAGTACTAGCCAGCAGCACCAGCAGCAGCTCGCAATACCTCACAGTAGCAACAGCCCTCAACAGCATCAACTCACAGCAGGAGTAGCAGCCTGCAGTAGTAGCAGCAGTAGTAACGAGTAGCAGCACCAGCAAGTTGTACAAGCTGCAACAGCCAGCAACAGTAGCAGTAGCAGTCAGCTACATCAGTAGCAGCCGGCTGCAACAGTAGCAGCCGGCTGCAACAGCAATAGCAGCGAGCAGCAGCCGGCAACAGCCAACAACAGCTGCTGCTGCTCGTAGCCCGCAACTCGTCGAGAGCGGCGGGCTGCAAGCAGCGAGCCCGCTGCTTGCTACAAACAATGGATAGCGAGCAGCAAGCAGTGAGCTTGCTGCTTGCAACTCGCTGCCCACAACGAGCAGTAAAGTTCGCTGTGCCAGAAAAAAAGGAAAAAAAGGGCAAGAAACAAATTCCCCCATCCCAACAGCAGCTTCCATAGCTGCTGTAGTAGCCACAACAGCTGCAACAGCCCATAATAGCAGTGGCAGTAGTAGTATCAACTATAATAGCAGCTGCAACAGAAGTAGTAGCAGTAGTAGTAGTTACTACTACCACAGCAGCCACAACAGCAACAGTAGTAACAGTAGCTGCTGCAACAGCAGCTACACCAGTAGTAGTAGCAAAAGCCGTAGTTGTTGCCTTAACTGCTGCAACAGCAGTAGTAACAGCAACTGCAACAGTAGTTGCAATAGTAGTACTAGTAGTAGCAGTAGTAATAGCAAAAACAACAACAGTAGTAGCAATAGTAGCAATAGCAACAAGCAGTAGTAGCGGCAACAATAATAGTAATAGCGGCATCAACAACAACAGCTGCTACAGTTGTGCAACAGCGGCCCCAACAACGACCACTGTTGACGTCAGCATCCAACCGCTGACGTCAACGATGACATCACTGCTGACATCATCAATAAAGAAAGGGGGAAGGGGGGAAGAAACTCTATAGCAGTAGTATCAGATAACGCGGCAGCAGCTACTAACGCCAGGCGTCCTAGGGTAACGTCGCTGCTGAAATCAGTAGCACAAAAAAGAAAACCAAGACCAAAACCCATGGCTAATAGCCCCAGTCGGGATGCGTCCTCCTCCATTGCGGGGATCCCTAGCCCCCCCCTCTTCTTTCAGCGGTTGCAATAGTAGCAGCAGCCCGCAGGCGTCGTCGTTGGCACCTCTGACCCCCTAACTGCCATTCAGCAACAGCTTGCCACCCTTATGCAACAGCTTGCAGCACTGGATCCACTTGCCTCACAGACTACCACCTGTGCCCCTCAGTCGCTTTTCCCTCCAAGGCACGCCAGCCCTGTTGTGTCTGCTACCACGCATTACATGGCGTAGCAGTAGACTCAGCGCCAGCGGCAGACAGTGACTGTCGTTTTTGGCCCCACAATGGACGCATGCGGGAAAAGGACTTTGAGACGCTGCCCCCGCCGCTTCAGGCCGGCGAGCAGTTCCGGAGCTGGGAGCTCAGCTTCTGTATCTGGGCTCAGGGTGAGGGTCTGTGGCCATACTACACCCTCCCGTACGGCTCCACCAAAGCCGACCAGCTGTATGACACCAGTCCTGCCGTACGTGCCCTTGTCCCCGTCGTTCCTCCGGCTTCCTGCCCGGCCCTAGAACCGTTCCTCGGCAACTTTACCACTGGCGGCATCCCAAAACCCTACAGCCGCATGGCACGTCCTCACTCTTCCCCATTGCCTGTCCAGCAACATTGAGACCAACCGTCTACTACGGGAGTTCAACTCCCCGCACATGGGGGAGATCAAGATAATCATCGCATGCTGGCAATGAGCTGAGGACATCCTTCGTTGCCTAGGCACTTCTGCTCCTCCCCCTCTGGTCCCACTCCTCACCATCAAGCGTAGTGCCACCGACGTATCCGTGGACGTCTTTGTCCGCTACTCTTAGTACATCTTCTCCACCATGGCGGCCCAAGGCACCCTCATGCCCTGGGCATATGAACACTTCCTCAAGACTGAGGAAGCTCACTTGGAGTCCCATCTCTAGCGCATAAAGGCCCTCGCCTCCCCTGTCTTCACGTCCATGGCCGTCGCTTCCCCCGGAAACGCTACCTCTACTAGCTCCTTGTCGTCGGGCAAGAAGAAGCGCCAGGGAAAGAAGGGCAAGGCTTAGCAGCAGCACCAGTAGCAGCAGTCGACTGGGTCCAGTAGTGGCTTGGTCTGCCACAACTGTGGCCAGTCAAGGCACGGGTGGTACATGTGCCCACTGCCGACGGACGAGGCGCATGTCATCGCCACCATGCGTTGCCAACGGGAGCGCCGTATCGCCGCTGCCGCCGTAGCTACTGCTGCCCCTGATGCCTCGACCCCGTCCAGCAGCTCCACTCCTCCGACCGTGACATCGGTCCCACCGACGCCAACTCCTCAGTAGTATCATCCGCAGCCTTTGGCACCCCCGTTCCCTTCACCGAGACAGTCCTCCTCCTATCCGGGCTCAGGCGCCATCACTCCGCACTCATTCTACACTCTTGGGCCATCCACGCGCGAGCGTTAGCTAGAGTAGTTCATTGCGCTTCAGCTTGGAGTGCCTCACCCTCCCCCCAAGGGAAGTGCGAGTTGCTTCACCTCCTACTCGTCCCCATTACCCTACATGACTGAGCTTCAGCTTCGGTCGTTTCCTACTTCCACGTCTGTCTAGCCATCTTCTACGATCTTCTCTGCCCCCTTTCGTAACGACGTTGCGTGGCTTGATGATTGGCAGTCTCAGTTCGTGTCCCCTTCCACCGCATCCGTGTCTCTTGTTTCTTGCCATGTGACTGTCAGTGATCTAGCAACACCGGTCCGAGACCCTGCTGAGACCTAAATCATCGACTCTAGAGCCTCACATCACATGATGGCCTCTCGCAAGGCCTTCAGTATGCTTGGTCCTGTTGGCGATGTATCCGGGGTCTGGACAGGCTCCGGACAGGTGTTACCTATCTGCTGTGTCGGCGTTGTTCATTTCCGTGGTCCTGTCAGTGATATCTTCTTGACCGATGTCCTATTCGTCCCTGGTCTTGAGCTTAGCCTTCTATCCGTTACTGCCCTTGATTGCATGAGCATGGACGTTGTACACTTGCGTGGTGTTGGCACTGCGTCGTTGCGTCCATCCGGTCTTATTATCATGCACGCCACCGCCTGTGGCAACCTGTGGCACGTACCTCGCTTGTCCTCCTCTCCTTCCATCCCCTCCTCGTCGGCCGCCATAGGCCATGTGTTTGTCACCAGAACGCTCTCTCCACAAGACAACCGCCTCTTGCACCTCCGCCTTTGCCACGTCCACTCTGCTGCCGTAGCTAGCATGCTCCACACCCAGCCGGCCAAGGGCCTTGACACAGAGAATTTCCCTCTCTCGTGCCCCATAGAGTGCATTGATTGCAAGCAAGGCAAGATGCACCCGTCCACATACCCTCTATCATCCTCCCGTGTATCCGCCCCTCTAGACCTAGTCCATTCCTATGTCATGGGTCCTCTCCCTACCAGGTCTGTCGGAGAGCACGGCCGCTATGTTCTAACCCTCACAGACGACTACTCTCGCTACCGCTGGGTCTTCTACCTTCGGCAGAAGAGCGATGTTGCCCATGCCATTCAAGACTGGCTTGTCGGTGTGAATCGCGAGTGTGTTCAATCTCTTTGCCGCTTTTGTTCCGATCGCGGTGGTGAGTACATGGGCGAGACCATGATTTTTCTCGCCTCCCGCGGTATCCACCACAAGAAGTCTGCGCCTTACACGCCCGTCCAGAACGGCGTCTCCGAACGGTGAAACCGTACCATTGCTGACGTCGTACGCATCATGTGGGTTGCATCTGGCCTCTCCGATGGCTTTTATTTTGAAGCCATGGCTTACATAACGTGGGTCTGGAACCGGATTTCTAATGGACCCCTTCCCCGCCGGTCCACACCATACCAGCACTAGTGCGGTCAACGAGCTGACCTCCGCCCGGCTCTGGTCTGGGGTTGCGTGGCCATTGTGTGGCTGCCTGCCCCACAACAGGACAGAAAGCTTGTCCCCCGCGGGCGTCCTTGTACCTTTCTCGGTGTCTCTTGTCAGTCCAAGGCTTGGCGCTTTTGGGATCCCTCCCGACAAAGCATCGTCGAGTCCCGCGATGCCATCTTCTTTGAGGAGCTATTTTCGCATGTTCTCATTCGCTTCGGCTCGTCAGTGTCCCTCCCGTTGCGTGGGGAAGTGGTGATTCCGTCCTCCGTCTTACCGCTTCCGGGTGGCACATCACTTCGTCCCTCCGAGACAACAGCCCTTGTCCCACCCGCTGGCTCCCCCGAGCCAGCAGCCCCAATCGCGCCCGCTGGCCCCTGTGGGCCAGCCGCCCCAACGGCATCCACTAATCCCTCCGAGCCAGCCGTCACAGTCATGTCCATTGGTCCCTCCAGGCCAACCGCCCAAGTCGCGTCCACTCGTCCCTCCGAGCCCGCCGTCCCAGTTGTGTCCATTGGTCCCTCCGGGCCAGCCGCCCAAGTCGCATCCACAGGTCTCTTTGGGCCAACCGCCCCCGTTGTGTCAGCTGGTCTCTCCACGCTAGCCGCCCCAGTTGCTTCCACTGGTCCCTCTAGACCAGCCGCCCCAGTCGCGCCCGCCGGCCCCTTCGGGCCAGTGGCCCTAGTCGCATCCGCTGGCGCCTCCGGGCGAGCAGCCTCAGTCGTGTCTACTGGTCCCTCCGGGCCAGCAACCCTGTCCGCCTCCATCGGCTCGTCAGCCTCAGTGCCATCTCCCGCCCTGCCGTGCTACATGCGTGGCCCAGGCGGCAGCCTGCGACTCAGACCATTAGTGAGCGCCTAGGCCGTAGCACCTCACCCAGTGGTGTCACGGCCCGCTATCGCTCCACGTGTCTCTTCCTCTCCTACGGTCGTGAGTGGGGACCCTGGCACCAAGGCCCTCGGTCTCACCACTTCAGCTATCATTGCAGACCTTCACATTGGCTCTGCACTAGGCTACGCCATGGTTCATCACGAGCATCGGCATGCTGTCATGGCTGCACCCATGCATCCCACCTGGAGCTCGAGATGCACACGCTCTCTCAGTCTGCTCCATATCACACACGGAGGACCCAGCCACCCTGCGCGAGGCTCGAGCCTCTCTTGAGGCTGCACACTGGGATGCTGCCTGTGCTAACGAGCTCGCTGTTATGCGATAGCACCACATGTATGGCCTCGTTGCCCTCCCTCCAGGTCGGAAGGCCATCGATGCCAAGTGGGTCTTCCGGCAAAAATGCAAGCCTTACGGGTCCTTGGACAAGTACAAGGCCCCCCTCACAGCCAAGGGATTCACTCACATCCCTGGGGTCCATTACGACAAAATCTTTGCCCTAGTTTGCCGGTTGTCCACGAGCCGGGCGCTCTTGAGCCTGGTTGCCCAGCATGGGTGGGAACTGCATCAGTCGGACATTAGCAACGCCTTCCTCCATGGTTCACTGGAGGGTGAGGAGCTCTACATGGTGCAGCCTCCAAACTCTGAAAACGGCATTGGGAGATTCTGGCGGCTGCAGAAGGCCATCTATGGTCTGAAGTTGTCGCCCCGATGCTCGAACCAGGAGATCAGCAGCACGATCCTCCTCGGCAGCCTCTAGTGTAGCACCGCTGACCTCACACTATTTGTCAGCCCGCGAGGACAGACCCTCGTCGTTGTCCTGGTCTACGTCAACAATCTCCTCATTACGTCGCCTGACATGGCTGCCGTCCAGCGTGTTAAGGATCTGCTGCACACCGCCTACCAAATGAAGGATCTCGGGTCTGCCCGAGTCTTCCTGGGCATGGAGCTCGAGCTGGATGCTTCCAGGGAATCCTTCACGTCCACCAGGCTGCCTATGTGCAGGTCCTGTCCAGTCGCTTCACTGAGGACCTGTCCCTCGTCCCGAGCGCATCTTGATCCATGTCATCTGATGTCCACGTGAACCTAAAGATTCTTGACCTAGCCATTGTGGGGAAGCCAATTGACGTGCCCACGTACCGGCGAGTCATCGGGTCACTGATGTTCCTGGCGAGGACGACGCACCCAGACATCGCGTTTGCCGTCAACCTCCTGGCTCAGTTTTCTCAGGATCCGCGGCACCTCCACTTTGAGGCCGCGTTGGTTGTTGCATGACGATAGCATCAGCATTGTGTGGGTTGAGACAGCACGGCAGCTTGTTGACTTCTTGACTAAGGCATTGAAGCGCTACTCGTTCAAGAAGGCTATCAGTTCGGTCGGTGCGCGTTCGTGAGTTCCTCTCTATATCCCTGCTTGCATCTCTGCATGCTCTGGGGGAGTCTGACTGTTGATTGTGTCTATGCCCGTCCATGTGCACTACGTCTGTGAGTCATGGGAGAGTGTGGGTTTTTTGCGCATCCTCATTGTGCTGTGTTGTGTCCTCCCGGCTTGTGTACATCGACGTGCACATGAATGACGGCGAGATTCGACGCTGTTGGAGTGTCGTCCGGTGGAGCCGACGCACGCTGAACCCTACTCGCAGTTTGCTCGAGCCTCCTCTCCACGGTGACATGCCCAGCTCCATCGGCAGGCTTCCTCGGCGGTCGGGCCGCCGGCGGTCACTGCCATCGTAGATGTTGTCTGCATGCGTCAGGCACTGGATGTGACTGTATCGTTGTGTCCGCAGTGCCATGCTCTGCCTAGGGTCTTTGTCTTAAGTTGCGTGGCACTGTTTGGCATCATGGACCATTGTAGGCACTACTTGGGTTCAGGCAGCCATAACTCTTTGGTGCTATGTTTCCAGCTGATTCTGACCACACGACTGCGTTCGGAGCGTCGGTATTTTCGTATGGTCCAGTTTTCAGGCAAAACGGACGATGCCCGGGTTTTGGGCTGTCGGCCGTTTGGCAGGGCTCACAGAGAAAACCCTGCCTGCCAGAAAACATGGTCTAGGACTATTTTCTGATTGGCTGGTTAGCTGAGTAACAAGTTCTATAGAGATGGAAGGGGGGAGCTAGAACTTGGAGGGGTCTCTCATTGTTGCTCATCCTTCATTCCTAATGAGTCACTTTCAGTTTTCAGCTGCTTTCTGGCGCTAACACTGGCGCGCGTGTTTCTGCGATACAAACCTGGAGCTTCCAGACTTCCACTCTAGAGCAGCACACTGAGGGGGCAGCAGACTTAAGCAATGAGCATGGTAGCCTGCACGTTGCATCAACAACACTGCTGCCCCAACGACCATTTCAGATAGCTGTGTGTGTTTTTTTTCGTGGCACACAAAACACCTTAGGTTTGCGAGAAAAAGAAAACTTTCAAACCCAACCCTGAATCACATTAGGGGTTGAGGGTTTTATGTTTTGCGAGGTATCTACCGGGCCCCACTATCACAGGGCCTAGGAGATTCTATTTCAACGCATGGGGTGTCATGGACCCCGTTCGCAAACCCCACGCAAACCCCTCCCTCAAACAATCACAAACACCTTGAAAGTGAGGTTTGTGATTGTTCAAGGGGCCTGATGATGTTATCACTCCGATGCTGCATTTCATGCACCAATGACATGGTGTTCGCGCGCTTTTGTTTTTATATGACGTTGTTTTACCTCGACGTGTGGATGTATCAGTGTTCAAGTTATTATTTGCTGGATATGGCGTTGTTAAAGAGCGGTCTATGGATACTGTGCTACCGCATAAATTCTTACCATAAATAATTATTAGGTAGTTCCACAACGGAAATATACTCCTTGTGTCATGGTTCACAACGGTTACAAGCTACTTGGGTTTCTGGGTACGAATCATGGCGCAAGAAAAAAAAACTTTTGAAGGGGCCTGGCGGAAGCGTGCTTGCTCGGAGGCTCTGAGCAAGCACGCTCAACGCTCCGAGTCAGAGCGTTGCGCACAGTCGGGCGAACCCAAGCGCAAACGGCGCTTGGACGTCGATGGCGTCCAAGCGTCATGCACCGTGCATTTGCTTGCTCAATGCCCACCGCGCAGATTCAACCGGGCTGTGGTCGAATTTAATCGTACGTTTCTCACCCACCCCCTATACCAGAATGGCTCAAAACTTGGTCCAAGGTGGTCGAATTAGCTATAAAAAAAAACACCTTGGTGAAAAGTGGTGCGAATTTAGGCGATAGTACAGTATGGCGAATCTATCAAGAATTCGATGGGTATATTGTCACACCCCCGAATAACTCAACAGTTGTTTCTTTTTCACGAGGAAACATGTACACAAATCGTTGATTGGTAAAACCTCGATATTTGCCTCATAGTCGAGGGTTCTCTTATGCACACTTTTGGATTCCTGAAAAGGGATTTATGAGAAGTGGGAGATTGAACTCGCTTTGATTTGATAATCATGAGGTTTGTGAGTGCTATGTCCCGGATGTACACCAATCCCTGAACTCCGCAAGTGGGAATTTCTATCCCTACATTTTTAGCCCACTACGTGTCAACCTCAGGATTTTTACGCCAACCGAACAAGAGCAATTTTGCCACCTGCCCTGATCTCCGTTGTTCTGTTCTCGAATGTTTTGAAAAACGTTGACCACTTTCTAAAAATATTGACAAAGCTATTTTGAACCATATCGATGTCTTGATGATTTTCGGTGAACCTCTCAATGGCTCTGGACTTCTATACAAGCGCGCCTCGATACATTTGAAGCCCCCAACTTCTCTGCGGAGCTTCTTGAAGCGGCCAATCAAGGCGCAACATCACATGCGTTGCTTGGATCGAGCGCTCAGGATCCAAGATATGTCTCATCATGACTCTTGTCATTGTATATGTATATGTATATGTATATGTATATGTATATGTATATGTATATGTATATGTATATGTATATGTATATGTATATGTATATGTATATGTATATGTATATGTATATGTATATGTATATGTA
>SZWC01004188.1:0-26871 GCA_023375785.1 Penium margaritaceum
AGCAAGGCAAGACTAGTGCCAAGGGCCTTTTTGGATATGGTCTTCAGATGGTCTTGACCCTGGACCTCTCGTCCTTTTCCCCTTTTGAGACAAAGGCATAGACCCCTGGCACAGATTCCTGTGGTATGTAAACCCGGAAACTTCACAAATTCCTTTATCCCCATCCGACCGTTAGATCGGCCCGAAACTTGGACTGCAGACAACTTGCCACCTGATCTTTCAAGTGGTGAAGTTGGATTGATGATCGGAGTAGGAATTTGGTATTTCATCCATGCCTGATCCTATGGACCTGTAATTGAGCCGGTTGGCCCCATTTCTAACAATCTCCCACTTTACCGCAGTCAAAGTGGGCTGAATCCACATGCCTTCGTGCACACACGCTGCTTCTCTCAGGTCACTGATTTGGTGCAGAAATCAGTGACCTGGTTGCTGGTTGGAATGAACTCCAGCTTGATGATACCGCCGTGCACCATGTGCCTCATGAAGTGATATGCAATGTAAATACACTTGGTGCGTGCATGGTGCTCTGGGCTCTTCGTGAGTGCGATTACACTCAGGTTGTCAACGTGCATAGGTACTGGCACTGCTGCAATCCCACTCATCTCCACCATGAGACGCTCGATCCAGAATGCTTCCTTGGCTGCAAAGTTGAGTGACACATACTCAGCTTCCGTGCTGGAGGTGGCCACAACCACTGCCGCATGCTGCACTAGCTGATGGCTCCGCCGTTCGTGAGGAACACATGCCCAAAGATGGACTTGCGGTCCTTAGGGTTGGAAGCCCAGTCTGCATCTACATAGCCGATGATGTTGCTGTCGTTGCCGTTGTAGGTGATGCCAGTGTTGATGGTCCTAGCAAGGTAGCAGAAGATTCGCTTGACTACCTAATGATCCGAGACTAGCCAGGTGCTAGCTGAGAGCTCCTACACCCTGTGCGATGTCCGGCCTGGTTGCCACCATCAGGTACATGAGGCTGCCGGCAGGATTCTAGTACTTCTGCCGCTCAGCTACATCTGCTTCTCCATTGAAACTTGTTAGGTACTACCGCGTCTCGAGCAGCGTGCCGATGGGTTTGGCTTCTGCCATGCCAAAACGTTGTAGGACATCTTTGATGTAGCGTGTCTGTTGCAAGGAGAGAGTGCGTGACTTGTGGTCGCGCGTGATCTGAATTCTCAGAAAGTAAGAGGCCTCCCGAAGGTCCGACATCTAGAAGCTCTCCTGCATGGCTGCCTTGAACTCCTGTAATGCGGACATGTTGTTGGAGAGGAGGAGCATGTCATCAATAGAGACAATGCTGATCCGGATTTCATGCTCATGCTGCCAGCGGAAGACACTATAGTCACACTCATTGCGCTCAAACCCCATGCACTGTAGCACCGCATCCAACTCTTGGTTCCAAGCATGCAACGCCTGTTTGAGGCCATACAACGACTTCTGCAGCTTACACACCAAGTGCTCCTGGCCATCCAAGACAAACCCCTCCAACTGCTCCATGAAAATCTTGTCCTCCAGGTCACCATTCAAGAAAGCCGTCTTAACGTCCATGTGGTGGACCTCAAAGTCCTCTTCTGCTCCATAGGAAATGAGCGTGCCCACACAGGCAAACTTGGCAACAGGGGCGAAGGTTTTTGTGTAATCGATGCCCTCCTACTGTGAGAACCCCTGGCAACCAGCCTCGCATTACACTTCTTGATTCTACCATCTGCTCCCCGTTTCTTCTTAAACACCCACTTGCATTTGATGGCCTGACGTTCAGGTGGACTCTCAGTCAGCTCCCACGTGCCATTGCCCTGCCGCAACTGAATCTCTTGTTGCACTGCGTGTGCCCAATCTGCTACGTCTTGTGCTACCATTGCCTCCTTGTAGTTCTGTGGCTCATCTGAATCTGCTGCAACTGCCACATTCATTTCCTTTGGCTTCTGTAGCATCCAGAAGTTAGCACATTCCCCATGCTTGTAGCGCATCCTAAGAAGGTACTTGCGATCTGGAGCTAGTGCATTGACGGGTGGCTGGCTCGGTGCTATTGGCACAACTACTACCTCTGTTGCTGGTGCTTTCCCTTCCACCTCTTCTGCTGCTGCCGATGAGGCCGCTGTATCTGCTGTATCAGACATGGGATAGTAGGATACTTCTCCTACTGTCACGGTTTAGGAAGGGTCAGGGGAGAGGAGGCCTTGATTAGTTGCTCCCACTGCTTTGTTAGCTGCTAGTTCTGCTGCCTCCTCACAAACAATATTGGTGCTGGTGACATTGTTTTTGTCAAAGATGATGTCCTTGGAGATGATGACGTGGCCTGTGTCCCTCTTGTAGAGACGATAGGCCTTGCTTGCCAAGTCGTAGCCGATCATCAGCAGCCGAGCGTGGGCCATCTGCGCGCCGAAGGCGCGCAGATAGCCCACGCTCGGCTTCTTACCAAACCACGCCTCATTCGGCGTCATCTTCTCTAACGCCTTTGTTGGGCTACGGTTCTTGATGTAGACCGTCGTGCTCATAGCTTCAGCCAAGAAGTTGTAGGCCAGCTGAGCTGCGTGTAGCATGGAGCGCGCCAACTCCACAATAGTCTGGTTGGCGCGTTCTGCTACACCATTCTGCTGTGGCGAGTATGGCACGGTGCGCTGTGGCTTGGTGCCTACTGTTGCAAGGTAGGCCTGGAAATCCTTGCTCAGGTGCTTGCCACCACGGTCACTGCACAACACCTTGATCTTCTTCCCGGTCTGGTTCTCCACCATCGCCTTGAACTCCTTGAACCTGTCAAAGCATTGGTCCTTGGAGGCAAGGAAGTACACACCAGTGAAACAGCTGAAATCATCAATGAATGTGAGGAAGTACCTGGAGCCTCCAATGTTCTGGGTCTACATGGGGCTACACAAGTCTGTGTGGACCAGCTCCAATACCTCTTTCGCAAGGTCTCCTACTCTAGAGAACGCCTCATGGTGCTCCTTCCCCTCCAAACAGCCGATGCGCAACTGCTGCTAGAAGTTGGAGATCATCAGCAGATCATGTACCATCTACTTCTTCTACAGCTGCTGCAAGGCACGCATGCCCATGTGGCTGTATCGTGCATGCCAGATCTCGCCATCTATCGACTGCACCACTGCTTCAAGGCTCTGTTTACACGGGACCTTGGTCGCCCCACGCAGCCGGTACATGTCGCCCTCCTTCACCGGCTTGGCCAGCTCCTCCCCCTTGTCTTTGTTAAGGATGTAGCCGTAGTCGTTGTCGAAGATGACATGCATCCCATTGTTAGTGAGAGAGGAGACGGAGAGGAGGTTGAATACAGCATCAGGTACGTACAGCACTCTGTAGAACACTCCCATTTCCATGCCACGTGGGGTCTCCAGGCACATCCCAAACCCCTCAGCATACACGATGCAATCATCACCCAGTGTAATGGGACGGGGAGGGATGGAAAGCAGCTACGTGAACCACTCCTTGTGCGTGGTCTGGCTCTTGGTGCAGCCTGAATCCATGTACCAAGCAAGGTCTGCCAACTCCATCCACGACAAGTCAGAATGCGCCATGAACAGCTGGTCTCCTACCTCTTGGCATTATTCATGTTACCAAAGTGGCGCACACCTCCATAGTTCTGATGTTGCTGCTGCAGCTCCTGCTGCCGCTATTGTGGTTGCTCCTGTTACTGAGGTCGTTGCTGCTCAGGCTGCTGTTGTGGCTGCTGCTCTTTCTGGTCCCTCTTCCTCTTGAAGCACTCCTTGTAGTGCCCTTCTTTCTGGTAGTAGTGGCACTTGCCTTTCTTCTTGCCTCTTTGCTACCCTGACTTCTGCTGCTGGTTGCAGTTACCCATGGCCACAAAGGCTGCTTCCGTCCCGTTGCTACCATCATTTCGTTTGACTGCGTTGCGGCGCAGCTCCACCTGCACCAAGTGAGTGCATATGAAGTCGAGGTCGAGAGTAGGCTGGCACTCTAGCATCTCCCGCACCGTGTTGTAGCTTGAGGGGAGACCCCTCAGCAAGAGGAGGATGAAGCGAGTCTCCTCAACAGGGTTCTCAGCTGCTTGCAGCTACTTTGCAAGGTCCTTGGCCTTGTCTAAATACACCTCTATTCTCTCAGCACTCTGCATCCTCCATGCCATCATCTTCTCCTTTGCTATTGTCATCTCGCTCATACTCTGAAGATGCGGGTTGGAGATGGTGTTGACAAGGAGCCTGTAGGCCTACCTGTCCTTCTTCCTCCACTCCTCAGATGCTCCTGCTACAACTACATATGAACCTGCACCGGTTGCACCCTTCTACTGTGTCTTCCCCGCAACCACCTTCGCTGCGGTGGTACCCACTGCTTGCGGAATTGGACCTGGCTCTTCGCCGCTCACCACCTCCCACAAGCCCCGCTCCTCCAAGAGAAGACAGGTGCAGATCTTCCATAAGGCAAAGTTGGCATGTCCTTCCAGCCTCTCAAGAGGCTGGGCGGCTGTCAAAACGCTGTTGCCATTTGAGCTTTGGTCATGCTCAACGCTGTCCTTGGACGGCGACGCTACCCCTGCTTCTGCTGCTGCTTCTGCCATAAACCTTCCTGACAGAAAATGGACTGTGGAGGACAGTAGACTGGGAATTCTGAAAAACTGAGACCACCGCTATAAAATTAAGCTCAAAACCTTGCAGATAGAAACCTTAAAGAGGGTCACCTACAGGGGATTTGAGGAGATCTGCCCTCTTGAAAACTGGGTATGCTGCTACCCCCAGCTCAGACCAAGACTTTGTAAAATGGCATTTCTCCTAAACGTACCAATGTAACGCAAAACAAATTGTACCACTAAAAAGCTTAGGAAAAATACTACAATCTTCATATGCCAATTTCAAATTTTGACAAAGAAACAAGGGAGTTATTGCCAGTACAAGGCGACTGTCTTACTCCAAGGGAAGGAAGTTGCACAGGCCGACCTTGTTTTGGGCATAACTCACAATCCAACCGTTGGATCTTCACAATCTTGAACTCTTTATAAATGTTTTCTTGCGAGCTTGAAGGTCAACTGGTCAATTGTCAAATTAAATGCAGATCTAACCCCAGTTTAATGTCGTCAAAGTGACGACCTGCGGTGTCTGAAATTTGTATAACCTAGCTCTGATACCAACTGTTGGATCTTGGAGAGAGGGGCAGCAATGAAACAGCGAGCACTTGGGCATGGAAGTGCATGGGATGCACTCTTGAATACTTGTTTCATCACTCAAAACAAGGAAGTACATAAGTACTAAGAGCATGGGCAAGTCTATTGTATTACAAACCACACTCCTTGGCCATGGAGGCCTAGTCTCACTCACACCACACTAGAAGCTCACACGAGAGAGGCAATCAGCCTAGCAATCAGGCTGACCACTCAAGCACAACCTAGAGAGCTAGATCATGCTCTCATGTCACACTCCTAGTGGTCACCCACAATCACATGGGAAATTGCCATGTATCCATGGCTAGCACACCAAACCATCAAAAGGATCACACCTCACCTAAAAAGCAACGCCACATCCATCTATCATAGTCAGCAAACTCTGGCAAGGCAAGACTAGTACCAAGGGCCATTTTGGATATGGTCTTCATCTGGTCTTGATCCTGAACATCTCGTCCTTTTTCCTTTTTGAGATGAAGGCATGGACCCCTGGCACAGATTCCTGTGGTATATGACCCGGGAAACTTCAGAAATTCACTTATCCCCATCCGACCGATGGATCGGCCTGAAACTTGGACTGTAGACAACTTGCCACCTGGTCTTTCACATGGTTAAGTTGGATTGATGATCGGAGCATGCATTTGGTATTCTCTCAATGCCTGATCTTGTGGAGCTGTGATTGAGCCGGTTGGCCCCATTTCTAACATGACTGTCCAAACTTGGGTGCCGACTGCACTGCTCCTGAGAGCTATCTATGACTGCTGGTGACGCGACAGCAAAGAGTTGTTTCCGATGGAGCTGGTCGTATAATGGTGTAGTTTTGGAAGTGCAAGGAGGAGGAGAACCACACGCTTGGCTTCATGGAGACACGTCCACTCCACCGAACAGCGCCCCATTAGCATTAGCGTCTATCCAATCGGTCGTCCACACGAGCATGTAACCCAGCCAAAAGGTCACAGTAGGATTCAATGAGGCAGTGCAGGGATAAAACAACAACACAAAGTTCTTACCGGGGTCCCGGTAGTGCTTGAGCCTGCTAATGCGTTACACCGGATATACTTGCATAGTTTCGGGGAGTGCGAGTCACGTTACCACGAGGTTTGTGTGCGTTCAATCTCAAATGGTCCCTACCACCAGGATTTGAGTGTCAAATAGTTGGCTCCGCGGGTTTTGATGTTTGCCAAACTGATTAGGCCTTTGTTGCCGTTGGTGAACACGTCGTTGCTACGATGTCGATCAGCTGCTCGCCTCATCGCCGCTTGTGTCTTCGCCTGCGGCTGCCGTGTTTCATCCTAGATGGTGGATGAATGGCGGCGTTGGATGTTGACCACGTGAGTGTTTCTCTGGTTGTGAAGTTCGGTTGGTGTGCCAGCAACTTTGTCATACACCACTTCTAACAAAGTTCTGTCAGTTGCGGTGGACGTCCCCGAGTTGTATGCGAGCTCGGCGGTCGGAACTTTGGCTGCCCAATCTGTCCCGTGTGGCTCACAAAATGCTTGAAGACGTTGTTCAAGCATCTGATTGGTCCGCTCGGTTTGGCCGTCGGTTTGCCGGTAGAACGTCGTGGAAAGCTAGATTTCACTTCCGTAGCGAATCACCAACTTGCCCCAGAAATGGTTCGTGAATGGTCCGTATTTCACTTGTGATGGTTCTCGGCACATCGTGTAGCCATACGATGTTGTTTAGAAATAGCTGTGCTGTTCCTTCGGTGGTGACAATGGTCCTTATCAGGATGCAGTGGCAAACTTCTGAGAACCCGTCAACAACCACGATGATTGCGTCATATCCTTCGGGTGTGGCCGGTAGTCCAACAACAAATTCTCCATGTAGATTTCGGTCCATGATTCCATCGGAGTTTGTAGCGGTTAGAGAATTCCGGGTGGACGCTTACAATGGGGTTTTTGTTGCTGACATGTGTCACATGATTTGCATAACTTGGCTACGTCGGTTCGCATCTTGTCCCACCAGTAGTGCTTTGCTAGCTTATTCATTGTCTTGTCTTCTGCAAAATCTCCACCTGGACCGGTGTTGTGGCTCTCCTTGAGCATCATACGACGGAGTTTTTTGTTTGGGGGTACGACAACCCGGCAATGAAGTCGTCATCACCAATAGAATGCATCGTGCCAGAACTTGGCCTTGTCATATCCTCCATGCTGGTTGTAGCTACGTGTGAATAACTCCTCGGGATACAGATCTCATTGTAGTTGAAGTGTCGTCTCAGCCATTAACTCAGGTCGGTGACTAAGTGCATCTGCTGGGTTGATTTTGTTCGGCTGGTAGTCAATATTGTACTCGAACACGGATACAAGAAACTCCATCCATCAGGTTTGACGTCGACTGAGGTTTGGCTGCACCGTCAAATACTTCAGCGCATGATGGTCGGTCCGTACGACACATTGGCGACATTCAAGACAGCACCACCATGTCTTAAATGTGTTCACCATTGGTAGCATCTCTTTCTCGTTTAAGGCATAGTTGAGTTGCGTTCCACGCAACTTTCACAACATGTACGCGACCGGTTGCTCTTTGTTGCCGTGATCCTTTAGGGGAACCGCGCTAATGGGCAAGTCACAGGCATTCATAGCCATGATATAGTCGATGGTTGGATCAGCCATACGGGTGGCACCAAGGTCACAGCGTTACGTATATTTGTGAATGCTTCTTGTTTGTTGTTTCCCCATTGCCACTCGTTTTCTTTTTTAGTGAGGTCGGAGAGAGGCCCTGAACCTCAAGCGTAGTCCCGTACAAGATGCCAGAAGTAATTGCAAAAGCCGAGGACATCTTGAATGTCTTGGATGGTGGTCGATGTCGGTCAATTAAAACTTTTGCCACTTTTTTCGGATCCATGGTGATCCGTCCGCCGTTGATGATGTGACCCAAAAACTGTTGAATGTTTTTGCCCCTTGTTCAGTGTTGTAGGACGGATCAGGAATGCTGTGCCCCTTGTGGAGGTATGACCCCTAGATCCGTTGTAGTGTGACTCAACTATGCTCTGTCTCTTGTGAGATATGACCTGTGAGTACACCATGTAGGTGAGTGGTTACCTTGGCCATTTTGTTGATTTGGCCAAGCGAGAGGTCATGAGGTCGATCCTGGCCCCATGCATATCTTGTTTGCTGTGGAAGCTTCCAAGAAAGAAAGTCCGTAGCTTCTTGGACGCTACATGGTTGGTCTGTCACCTTGACACTNAATCAACCCTTGCTTGATGCTCTCTTGCGTATTGACGACTTGAGCTCTTCTTGAGATGTAATGCTAAGGCGTTAGTACTCTTGAAGGTGACGTGTATGCCTGATTAAGTTTGGGGTGCATGACACATGTCAACAAAGGAAGAAGGCCTAAAAACCTTTGTGAGCTTTTCGGTTTCGCGGCTTCTCTGCCAGAGGTGGTTAGCTCAGTAGCTAACAAAAACTGGATCAAATGGTGACTGCAGTCGCACTTGAAGAGTTTTCCATAGAATTTCTCTCTTTGTAGAACTTTGAAAACTTTTCGGATATGTCCATTGTGCTCCTTTGGGCGTGGTTATACACAAGAATGTCGTCAAGGTATACCACGACAAAATCATTGAGGCATGGGCGGAAAACATTGATCATTGTTACCATGAACATCGCCGGGGAATTCGTGAGTCCAAACGGCATGACCGTGAACTCAAAATTCCCGTACCCATTTGGAACACCGTCTTCTGCCATGCGGATCTGGCGATAACCGTTGTGCAAGTCCATTTTACTAAAGATTCAAGCTCCTCAGAGTTTATCAAAAAGTTGGCCGACACGCGGAAGAGGGTACTGGTTCTTGATGGTAGCGTCGTTTAACGCCTAGTAGTCCACGTGCATCCGCATCCTGCCAATTCTCATTTCTACAAATAGCATTGGTCCGGTGTATGGTGACGTGGATGGGCAGTTGAACCCTTGACCGAGCATCTTGTTCAGTTGATTTTTCAGTTGGGTCAGCTCATGGTCACCCATCCGATAGGCTCCTCAAATGGTTGGTCGGTTGCCTGGTTTGAGTTTGATGGGATGGTCAATGTCGCACTGAGGTTGCAAGGTTTTTGGGATTCAGTCGGGGAAGACATCCACAAACACTCACATGAGAGGTGTGAATTCCTCAGGAACCATCACGAACTTTGTTGAGCCCAATGAAACCGATGAGGCTGATTAGGCTGATGAGTCAACTACTACCACTTCCGCTTCCTCCATTGGCTTGAGGTGTACAAGCTATTTGCAAGCCCCTTATTGCATGCAATGCTTGGACACGTCAAGCGGTATCGACTACACAAGTTGTCACTTCTCGGTCGCTATCGTTTCCTCTACTGCTTCCACCTCTATTGTTTTTGCTGTCGTCTCCCACCCCACGCGTATAAACTCTTGTTTGGCGCCATTCACATCACCACTGTTCCAGTCAATCTATAGGTTGTGTTGGCACAGGAAATTGTGTCTGAGAATGATTTTTTGGTCACTCACTGGACACAACGTCCACCCCGTTACATCTCATAAGTCTCCTACTTACAAACGTACTAGTTTTTTAAGTCTCCAAATCTGTAATCTCCCATTGATGGTTTTTCCTTCAAACACCCCTGGTATGGTCTCCACACCCAGCTTCGAAACCATGTCGTTGCTTACAAATTTGTGAGAGGTCCCTCCATCTAACATTGTCGGTACCGTTTTGCATCTCTTGCAACCTCGGGGTTACACTTTCAACATTATCGTTGGTTGGTCCTCGTAGTATGCCTCATCAAACTTAGCGATTTCACAAACCCTTTGCAACATCACGAGTCGTTCAAATAGGCGATCGTTCATTGCAAATCGCTCTTCCCATAGAATAGTTGCGCCTTTCACTCTTGCCCCTTGCCATTTCCTGGCTCGTTTTTCTGTGACTGCTCCCCCTTTTTGGCCTGATGCTTGCTTCGGCAGTTCCAAGCAGTACATCCGACTTTTCCGTAGTTGTACCAGGTACACGTGTCTTTTTGGTCGACGGCGTCCACTTCCATCAGAGTCGAGGGATCCCTCGACTAGCATTTTCTGTTTCCATCATAATTGCGGCTGGACGATCTCCAGCCATCATAGCGTTGTAGTCGGTGCTATCAATCCTCTATGCTTTTGTGATCATCTATAGCAGGTCATTCAAGATACAAAAATTGGTAATTGCTCAGCGGATTTCCTGTCTGAGGCTGTTGTTGTAGTGAAAACAAAGTTCATCAGGGACGATGTCTGCACAAGTGATTGTCTTGCAGAATCTTTGCGTGTACTCTGCCACATTTGTCTATTTATCGAGGCACTAGAGATTGTACTGAGCGCTAGACTTTTTGTTCTGCCGTCCAAGGCTTGCAAGTGTCACATGCAATTATTTACTCCACTCCGTTGGTGGTGTCAGCGTGTCTTGCCATTGCGGGTTGATCTGCTCCAAGGGTAGAACGCCTTTGGTTGACGATGCAAGACGAGCACCGTTGGCCGTCGATGAGGCCCCGCTAGTCTCTTGCTGTTGTTGGATGGCCTTATGGTTGGACCACCAACTCAATGTTGTACCACGCAGAAGCGCGGCCATGATGTCAATTTTCTTCTGGTCTTTGTTGACCCTAACAGAGGTGAAGTGTACCTCCAAGTGCACCTTCGTCGTCCACATCTGAACCCTCGGTCCTTTGTTTTCTTAAGGATCGAAAGGTTTAGGGAGGACCGGACATATCTTGAGTTTGTTTGAGAGTTGGGTGTTTCTCTCGACAAGCACCGCCTCTTATGCACATGCGTTGCAAAGAGCCTCCATCACGATATTGAGTTGTTGGAGCAGATGGCTGTTGATTCCCTCGAGCGTACGGATATAGTTTGCTAGTTCTTGTTGATCTACGCCTGTCATCCGGTGCCACCAGTTGCTCCTGTTGCAAGCATTCAGGTTGTCGCTAGGGGCGGCTGGTTTACCATCATAAGATCCATGGCCGAATGGGCCATCGGAGCCATTGGGACTGACCCTGTTGCCGTGCAGCCTGCCATGTCAGCATTCGCTGCCACTGCAGGGCTTACATGCATGGTCACATTCTGCTCCTCCATCGTCGAATTCGTCGCTGAATACCCATTGCTGGTCATCGGGTGCACTTGCTCGTTTCACATTGTGGTCGCAAATTCTGCAAAGTCTTAACGTGTGAGACACTCTGTCGACTTGTGCAAGGTAGTCCTCAATATGAGTAAATCAGTCAGCTGCCCCTCCTGCATCGCGACGCTCTGTTACCAAGTGTTATGCTGAGCGGAGTGTAGATGGTGAATAGGTATGAGTTGCATGGCAGAACACGGTTTGGGAATCTGGAACACTTGAGCAATTTGGAATGAGCAATGAGCGTACTTTGATTACAAGTGTCAAAATGACTGGCCACATATATACTAGTCTCGAGTTACAAATGAGACGTAGTCGAGGTCGTTAGGTTGATCGTTGAGCAATGCGTGTGGAGTTGCGTCGTGAGTGGTGGGATCGAGAAGCTCTGCCGATGAATCGGGGGACTTCAAAGATTGACGGTAAAGATGCATGATGCATCTTTCTAAATCTTGATGGACCTTGATGCGTCAAGAAGTCGATCGAATGATCGCAATAGTTTTGTCGATGTTTCTTGAAAGTGGTTGAAATTTGTGAGGTCGATTGAGAAGGAATGCTAGAGGACGAGGGTAGTTTGCCAAACAATTCTTGACCGTCGGAGTAAAATTTTGGGTCTCGTTGCATGGTGGGCTATTTTTGTAGTAACACAAATTCCCACTCCAAAAGTCCAGTGACTTGTGTACTTCTGGTACGTATCAAAGGTGTGGGACAATATACAATTCAATGAATTGGGACAAATGGATCACTTTTATGATGTAGTAAGTATCTTCAATGAAGAGTGGCGAGTGAGTGGAGCACAAACATACAATGACGAGAACCAAAAGCATGCATGTGTTGGATTCTTGTTGCTCGAGCTGAGCGATGCTTGCAAGGTCGTGCGGTGAGTGGTTGCTTAAAGAAGCTATGCCTTCAAGTCAGGGGCCTTCAAGAATGTCAACGTGCGGTTTTATGCAAGTCAAGCGTCATCAATAACTCACCCCAAAAAATCAAAACATCGATGTGGGTAGCAAAATCTTTGTCCAACATTCTACAAATTGGTCAAAGCTTTCAAACGTTATGGAATGGAATGCGGGAGGTCGGGGCACGTGGCCAAATTGTCCTCGGCTGGTCGACGTGAAAATCTGGAGGTTGACGCGTGGAGGGCCACAAATGTAATGAAAAACATACCCACGCGGGGATTTTACACACTCGTGTATGTCATGGATTAACACTTTGGCCCCGTTTTGCCGCGACATCCCAGGGTGTTGGTAAACGTGGGCCGGTGACGACAATGGTAGCCGTCAATCAGATGGTCAGCATCTGGTAAGCTGTTAAAGGGCTCCCAGTTGTTTTACGTAGCACCATAGCCATGCCACTTGAGTAGATAATTGGTCGATTTACCATAGCAGTGATGTCGGATGATTTCTTCGATTATGTGCTCCGAATTCTCGTCCACTTGTTGAGGAGGTGGTGGTGCGACATCTTGACCGAGGAAGTTCATACTGGGGTCTTGGTAGTGCTTGAGCTTGCTGATGTGGAAAACAAGGTGGATTGCCATGCTATCAGGCAGGCAAAGTTGAGCGATGACAGGGATTTGCATTTGTTCCATCTCAAATGGGCCCAACCATCAGGGTTTGAGCTTCTCAAATTCCTATCATCAAAGTTTGATATTCGTAGAGCTGAGGAGGACGTGATCACCTGCGTCGAACACGTCATCACTGAGATGTCACTTAGAGCACACTTAATACCTGCTAGGGTCTTTCCAAGGGGTCATTGTGTTTCCTCCAGGGTAATTTTGAAATCCTTGCCGTGGATTTCAACCGTAGGAATGTTTCTGTGATTGTGTAACCGCCTGTGTGGTGGAAAGTTTGTCGTGGACAACTTCAAACAATATCTTATCCATTACAGTGGTCATGGCAAAAGCTATATGCGAGTTTGGCGGTTGAGTGTTTGGTTCCCCAGTCCATGTCCTACGACTCGTATAATGTGCGGAGAAGTTGTTTGAGAGTCCAATCGGTCTACTCCATTTTCCCGTCGGCTCAAGGATAGAACACCATGGAAAGCTGGATTCAATTGCCATAGCGCATCATCAACTCATGCCAAAACCAGGTTGCTGATGATGGTACGTGGCACGCCATGTAGTTGCACAATCCAGTTTAGGAACAGTCGTGATGTTCCTTCTACGATGACGATGGTTGTCGTCTAGAGGGAGTGTGACATTTTAAAAAGCCTGTCCACCACAACAATGATTGTTTTGTAACCTTTGGGGTTGGCGGGTAGTCCCGTCATGAAATCCATGCTGATATTGACCCATGGTTCCATCAGAACGAGAAGTAGTTGGAGTACACAGTGTGGCCTCATGCGACGAGATTTTTTCTCTAAAAGGTGTCGCATGATTTTTAAAAAGCTTACTTGTTGGTCTGCATCCTGTCCCACCAATAGTATTACGCCAACTCCTCAATCATTTTGTCCTCGCCAAAGTGTCCACCTGGACCGGTTTCATGGCGTTCCAATGGCATCCTTTGTAGTTCCGCGTTCGGTGGAAGGACAACCTCGCAAGTGAATCACCACCGCCAGTAGGGGTCATTGAACCAGAACTTAGTTTTGTTGTACCCATTGAACTTGTTGTAACCCTTTGCAAGCAAACTCACTATGTACGGGTATCATTTGATGAGTGGTCTGCTGATCTCGACATTAAATCCAGTCGTCAACTAAGAGGATCCATCCAATTAACTCTTCCAGGTCGGTACTCGATGACGTAGTCAAAGTTGGACTTGAGAAACTCCATCCATTGAGCTTGTTGATGGCTTAGACTTGGCATTCCAATTAGCACCATGATGTCTTGAATGCGTGCACAAGTACAAGCATTTTTTTCTTGTACACGGCGTAGTCGAGTTTTTGTCCGTGTTGTTTTCACATCATGTACCCGACCAGTTGTTCTCCACCGTTGTTGTCGTGGAAGAGAACGGATCTAATGGCTTGATCAGACGCATCAGTGGCCATGATTTAGTCCACCGCTAGATCTATCAATTGTAAGGCTGGCATCGAGGTTAGAGCATTTCTCAAAGAGTTTAATGCTTCTTGTTCACTGTCTACCCGATACCATTGGGGGTATTGCGAGTGAGATTGGAGAGAGGCGCTAATGCTTGAGCGTATTCATTGAAGACTTGGCGTTAGTGGTTGTAGATGCCAAAAAACACTTGGACTTCCCAAACATTTGAAGGCGTCGGCCAACCAGCAACTGCCTCCCCTTTTTTTTAGTCTATGATGATCTGTCACCCCCGATGATGTGGCCCACAAAACTGGAAAAACAATTACCAAAGTCACATTTCAAGAGTTTTTCCAAGAAAACTCGTTCTAAAATATTTAAAACGTTTTGGAGATGGCCATTATGCTCCTCCGGAGTGCATTTGTATGGTACGATGTTCTCGAGGTACACTGTCAAGAAAACTGGAACATTGATGGGTGAAAGCACACTTGGACACAAGATTTATCACATACAGTTAGTTAGTATATACTTATACATATACATCACATGGAGAAGTATGTACAAGGACCTATATCCACACAGCTCACTCACGCTAAGTCTGGAAACCAGACTCGTAGTAGTAGTAGATGTTGTAGCTGTACAAGTTGAGTAGCGCACCAAGTGCTGGAGACAAGACTTGGGTGCAGCTTGAACCACAGGGCGTCCGCCCTGGATGCCTTCTCACCGAGGAACCTCAGTGAAGATGTATGTTGCACACTGTACAAGGTCCAAGTGCTGGAGGCAGCACTTGGAGATCTGGAGCTGGGAGTGTCTGAAGGTCGGCACCTTGGTTGACAACTGAAGGCATGAGTCACGGAGTGACTTGATGGTCCTTTAAGAAGTCTTGAGGCAGGTGCCCCTTTGGATGTTCCTGGCTGGGAGGTTTACAGGGAGTTGCACAACCTCCTGGGGTGGTTGCATAACCATCTGGGTGGTTACATAACCACCTAGGTGGTTGCATAACCTCCTGGGTAGTTGCACAACCCTCCAAGATAGCTGAAGGGTATCAGGAAGATGAAGGGTCACCAGGAAGCTGAAGGGCCACTGGCAGCTGAAGGGTCACAGACTGTCAGTGAGTAGCACTTACTTATCTCTTGTGAGAAAGTGAACTTCAAACCTCAGAAAAATTCCCTGTAGGATTTTGAGGCCTCTTAAGGAGAACCCGGCTGTTGAGACTGGTGCATCTCAACACCCCCCCTCAGTCAAAGATGGTCGAGAAGGTCAGAGGCGGAGGAAATTGAGGATATTCACTTTCGGTGAGGAAGAGGAGGTTGTTGAGATGGAGGTCGTTGTGGGAAGATAAGATGGAGGAGGTGTGGAGAGTTGGTCAAGAGGATGGGAGGATGAGGTCCAAAACGCCTTGATCAAACATGGTGGAGGGTTGTCCCACTCGGCAAATGCTCGAGAAGAGGTGGAGTTGGGGCTGTGCATATCTTTGGCATACGAAGGATCATATCTGGAGGTGGAGGGTGTTTCTGAAGTTGCTCCAAAAAACGAAGCATGATTGGTGCCGAAACTGGAATGATGCGTAGCGTGTGGTGAGGGCTGCAAAATCGGAGTCTCGCAGTGTCCAGCGATGTGTGCTGGATGCTGCGAAACGAGCGGGGAGGAAAAAACAGGTTCTTGCCCTCCCTCTCGCTTTGCAGCTCGAGCGGATACTACGATCCTCATAGTATCCGTTGGAACTGCAAAGTTCGCAGTTTCCGCGGAAGCTGCGAGGGGGGTCGTGCGATGGTCAAGCGTCGACGTGACCATCCGCGAGCCACCCGGCGGTCGCGAGCCACCCGTCGGTCGACCGAGGCCGTTGATCGTGGACAGGTGAGCTGGCAAGCGGTCACTTGCGGCCATTGGATTCTTCCCCGGTTTTCCGAGGTGGATTGCGCAATCCGCCCCGCCGGTTGGAGAATCCTGGACCGTGTCAGGAGTGAGTTCCATTTTTTTTTTCAGACTCGTTTGTTGTTGATGTTGCCAGAAACGCCCCAAGCAGTTTCTCTAAAGCTGAAACGTTGCCAGTTAGGTGGAAAACTGCATCAAGCAATTTTTCTGACTGCATTTTGGCAAGAGGCAGCTGGGTGTTGGTAGTAACCTCCAAAACAGCGACCATAGGAGTGCCCCCTTTGACTTGTGAGGCGCTAGGAGGCTCAGTAGGAGATCCCAACTCCACCATAAATGCTAGAAATTGTGGCTCAGTTGTCTTGCCTCCTCACAACACCATTTTTAGTCGTGATATCCACTTTTGCAGGTTGAACTCCCACGGTGAGGTTTTCTCGCACTAGGGTTGTGTCACAATGGGGCGCCCAATACTCTTCGAGGATGAAGCGGGTGATTCCTCTAATGAGGGACGTCGTGTTCGCCCACGACTCGAGATTCCAAGTTTGGAGGAGGCGATGCGCTCGCGAGCTCGTCCAACGTATGTGTTCGGGGTCCCAAACGCAGCGTACGGGCTGCTTCAGGCATACATGAACAGCGCAGTGGAAGTGAGTGGTCCTTCTCCATCAAGCCCGCTTTGCCAGATGCAGAGAGTGTGTTTTTCTTTGTTGACGCTTTTTTGTGAGAAAATCTGCAACTTGCTCTTCTCCGCGAAGGAAGAGAATATTGACGGTACTGTCGAGGACTTTGGAACAAATCCAGTGTCCCTTGATGCTGATGTGTTTGGTAAAGCCGTTAAAGTGTATTGAGTTGGCAAGGCTGATTGTAGACTGGTTGTCCATGAATAGGGGCGTAGGTCCCTTTTACGGAAAACCAACCTCTTCCATGAGGTTTTGTATATAGGTGATTTCTTGCGCCGCTTTTGTGGTGGCCACGTACTTTGCCTCGGTGCTGCTGAGTGTGACATGGGTTTGCTTCTTGCTGGACCAAGAGATTGCCGCACCTCCGAGTAGGCAAATGTAGCCTGTAATGCTACAGCAATCGTCAGGCTGTCCGTCGAAGTCGGCGTCACTGTAGCACTGCAGCTGTAGAGAAGTGTCGGTGCCGTAAACGAGTTGAAACGTAGACGCTGCTTTGAAGTACCGTAGTGCACAAATCAGCTCCTTGCATGTTCTCTGGGGGCGAGTCTTGCTGTAGGAGGCCAGACGTCCGACTGCGAATTGTAGATCGGGACGAGTACAGCTTGTTGCGTGCATGAGGGATCCGACGCGCGAGAGATAGGTTGTTTCATCGAGAGGACCTTTATCACTTTGTTGAGGTGGAAGTGGTTGGAGTGACAGTGGACTGTTGTAGAAGTTGTCAGTGATGTTGAAACAATTCACTGTTTTCTCGACGTACGTTTGTTGCACGAGACTAATGGTGCGTGCCTCCCGATTGCGACCGATGTTCATGCCGAGGTAGAAGCTCATGTGGGGCATGAATTTGATGTTAACTCCTACTGCCATTGCCTTTGCTGTTGCTGTTGTAAGGTCTTTGCTGTGTCCAATGATGAGGATGTCGTCGACGTAGACGAGGGCATAGCAATTTGGTGATGATGTCGATGAGTCTTGATGCAAAGAAATGCAGTCATCATAGGATGATACTGTGAAGTAGAGGTTGTCGAGGATGTTTCGTAGTTTTTGGTACCAGAGGAGGGGACTTTGTTTCAGCCCGTAGAGAGTTTTGATGAGCATGCAAACTCGCGTGGTACCATCATCATATCCCTCTGGCTGCTTCATGTAGATTGTTGTATCCATTTGTCGTTGAGAAATGCGTTGTTGACGTCGGGCTGCAGAATCTCCCAATCATTCACTGCTGCGAGGGAGAGCATCATTTGCCCTAAAGTGTAGCGACTCATTGGAGCGTAGGTGTCAAAGAAGTCCTTCCCGGGTATCTACGTGAAGCCTTTTGCGACAAGATGAGCTTTGAACTTGTCGAGGCTGCCGTCTGTTTTGGTCTTCACACGAAAGACCCATTTTACTCCAACAGTCCGCTGCCTTGGAGAATGTTTGATGAGTTCCCATGTTCCTTGGGTGCTAAGACTATTAAACTCAGCATCAAGTGCCTGTCTCCAACTTGATGCGTAAGGGCCAGACATGGCTTCGGTGATGTTGGAAGGTTCTGGCGGTAGGTCGTTCGCCGTTGTCAGAGCGGCGAGAATTTTGGTAAGAAAGCATGCGTGAAAAGTGCCTTCCTCTTGATGAATGGTGCAGGCCGTAAGAGATGTTGTTGGTGCTGTTATGTCGATGTCTCCGAGTTGTTGCTGCAGGAGGTTCTAAAAGTACCCGAGCTCCGAATTGTGCTGGATGGTGGAGGATTCCTGGAGCCCCCTCTCATTGCTCTGGTTCTTGGCCTCCTCAAGCAGAGTAGCCTCTACTCGCTGGTCTCTTTTATCAGGTTGTTAGTTGAGTGCAAGGTGATGGCTGTTATCGTGCATCGCAGTGGTTTCTGTCGCCTCCACTTCCTTATCATGCGGCTGTTGCAGCTCCATCTCGGTGAGTTCATGCTTCTCCATCTCTGCCAGGAACTGTTGTTTATGCTGAGCGGTTGTCTCTGACATCCCCGCTTTTTTCTCTGTCCATGTCTTGTAAGTGAGGTTCTCGTCGAAGACGACATGGCGACTGCTGATGCAGCAGCGGGTTGTGGTGTCGTAGAAGACCCATGCCTTTTGCGTTTCACTTTGACCAATGTAGATTCCCCCGTGTAGCCTTGTCGTCAAGCTTACGTCGCCGTTCTTTATGGACATGGTAGAGTGCCATGCAGCCAAACATACGGAGGCTGCTTATGTCAGGCCTTTTGTTACGCCACGCTGCGTATGGGGTTGTTGTTGTTGGGAGACTCGCTGTTGGTAGTCGATTTTTTACCCATGTTGCTTGTTGGAGTCCTGCTGGCCACCACAAATCTTGAAGCTGTGCTGAGAGTACCATGGCTTTCAACATCTCCTCAAGTGTACGATTGTAGCATTCTGCCACTCCATTCTGCTGCAAAGTATAAGGTGTCGATTTTTGTTGTTTGATGCCTTGCTCCTTGAGTAGAGTGACAAATTCATTGCTGGTGAACTCGCCGGCGTTGTCTAAGCAAAGAATCTGGAGCTTAGTCATGGCTTTGCGTTCCACTTGTGGGAACCACTTGCGGAAGGTTTCAAGGAACGCATTGCGGCTGATGAGAGGATATGTCCACATGTACTTGGTGGCATCGTCGACGAAAACCACAAAGTACCTGTGTCCAGATGAGCATTTGGCAAAGGGTCCATAGATGTCCATGTGGACCAAGTGTAGCTTGTCTGAAATGTCTATTTTTGTTGCTGAAGGGAAGGATTGGCGCGCCAACTTTGACTTGACACAAGGTTCACAGGGGTGACCTTGATCATCCTTGACAATGGTGAGACCATCGACGAGTTTGTTCAAGAGAAGTAGTTGGAGCTGGTGATCATTGATATGTCCAAGGCGAATATGCCAGCGTTCTGGTGTTGCTGGATTTTGTGGTGAGAGGCTGACAACTGCTGCAATTGTCTGTTGGAGATGACAAGGGTAAAGCTGAAGTCTAATCATACCGTTGCTTTGCAATTCTCCCTTTGCAATGAGCTCTCATGTTATTGTGCTTACGAAGAGCTCCATGTGTTTTGTGGCGAAGCCTAGTCCCTTCATCATCAGCTTGCCCATGGAGATGAGGTTCGCAGAGATGCTAGGAACGTAGAGCACATCACTGATGGTGACGTCGATGTTGTTGTGTACACGAGCTTTGAGATTGCCGATGCCATTGATAGGTAGTTCTGCCATGTTCCCCACCATCACCGTAGAAATTTCTTTGTACGGCCTGAGGTTGTGTAGGGTGTTGGTGTTGTAGGTGATGTGTTTGTTACTTCCGCTGTCCAAGTAGAAGATATGTGGGTGTCGTAAAATCTGCTTCTTTTCGGCTGCAAAAAGGTTTGCGTCGCAGGAGAAACCATACTTTTGTCCCACTTCGTCTACTCCCTCCTTGGTGTTCTTGGGATTGTCTACATCCTTTTGCCCCTTCGTCTGCTGCTCGTCCTTTCTTATGACTTGGAGATCTTGTTGTTGTTTGATCGGTGCCCCTTGTTGACATCGCATAGGCCTTGATGGTTTGATGCGTTCTCTTTCCTGTTGATGTCGTTGTCGCATCCAACAATCTTTCTCAATATGTCCTTTTTTGCTATAATATCAGCACGTGATTACAAGACGTTGCTCAGAGTTTTGGGGGCCGGAGATGAGGGATGCAGTGTTCGGCGACGTTCACTGGGGAATTGATGATGACATCCTTCTTTGGCTTGGGGTGGATGATGGTGAAAATGATGGCGACAAGCTTTCAACAGAGTACAAATTGTCCTTTATCTGTGAAGACATCTTGGAGCCACGGTGAGCAAGGTTAACAAGTGCTTGCTCATGGTGTTATTCCAGCTGCTTGTCATGTTGTTCCTGAAGTAACATCGTGCAGACGAAGTTTTCCCTGAGGAGGTGAGGCCGTGTGTAGCGGAGTATGCGCTTCACATCTCTCCATTTGTCGCCAAGGCCATTCATGATGTAGGATACGAAGAGGGCTTCTGGAAGTGGTGATTCTGTGACAACAAGCTAGTCACATATGTTTTTTGCTCTGTTCATGTAGAGTTTGGCGTTGCCGTTGAACTGGCTCGTGTGGATGCGAGAGATTTTTGTGATAAGGTAGGATTTCTGGGTGGAGTCGTTGGCCTGGTACTACTGCTTGAGGTACTGCCATGCTGATTAGGCAGGTTCGGTTGCGTCTTTGTACATGCGAAGAGCTTGTTGGATATGTGGTACCACACTTTTAAGGACGACTGAGTATGCCATGAACCTGTAGTAGTTGAATTGTTTGCGGAAATCTGGTGGGCTGCCGGGGACTGGGGGTCTGCACTACCCGTTGAAGAACTGCCACAACTTGTGTGGTCTGGTTGTTGCTTCAAAGTTGAATGCACAGTGGGAGAAGTCTTCACCGTTGACCTTCTCTGTACTGATTTTGTCTGCTTGCAGGGTGTTGGAGATGGCTGGCATGCTTACCAGGTCTAGGGAATAGGGAGCGGGAGGGGAGAGTTGTATCCCTCCGGCAGGTGAAAACGGATTGCCTGGTGCAGACGGAGCTACTACAGGATGGGCTACGGCAGGATGAGCTGCTGTAGGATGAGCTGCTGGAACTGGATTGGGGTTTGCTGGAGCTGCTGTGTGTGCAAACTCTTGCATCAAGTTATTGATGCGAGTATGGGTCTCTTCTTGTAGCTGAGAGACCATTTGCTGTGCTTGTTTCCTGGTTACAGTCAGGGTCTCTTCGGCTTGTTGACGTCGTAGGCTCTCATGCTGTCTGCGCATGTCTGCTTCCTGCATCTGACGGTTTAACTCGTTTAAAAGTTGGGTAGTGTGAGCCTCAAAATCTAGGCGGAGTAGTTCCATCTGCTCTGCATACTATGTGGCGAGTGTAGAGGTTTCTTCCTGCTACTACTCTTACCCATGCTGCATTCCTTGCATGAATGCTTGCTGCTGTAGGCGTTGGAAGTCCTCCACTTTGTCCATGGTGCTAGCACTCCTTGTGTCTATTGTTGTTGGTCACAGGCCGTCACCCTACTCTGATACCATGTCAAGAAAACTGGAACATTGATGGGTGAAAGCACACTTAGATACAAGATTTAGCACATACAGTTAGCTAGTATACACTTATACACATTTATCACATGGAGAAGTATGTACAAGGACCTATATCCACACAGCTCACTCAAGCTAAGTCTAGAAACCAGACGCGTAGTAGTAGTAGGTGTTGTAGTTGTACAAGCAGAGTAGCGCACCAAGTGGTGGAGACAGGACTTGGGTGCAGCTTGAACCACAAGGTGTCCGCCTTGGATGCCTTCTCACTCAAAAAGCTTAGTGAAGATGTATGTTGTACACTGTACAAGGTCCAAGTGCTGGAGGCAGCACTTGGATATCTGGAGCTGGGAGTGTCTGAAGGTCGGCTGCTTGGGTTGACAACTGAAGGCATGAGTCACGGAGTGACTTGATGGTCCTTTAAGTAGTCTTGAGGCAGGTCCCCCTTTGGATGCTCTTGGCTGGGAGGTTTACAGGGAGTTGCACAACCTCTTGGGGTGGTTGCATAACCATGTGGGTGGTTACATAACCACCTAGGTGGTTGCATTACCTCCTGGGTGGTTGCACAAACCTCCAAGGTAGCTAGAGGGTATCAGGAAGATGAAGGGTCACTAGGAAGCTGAAGGGCCACTGGCAGCTGAAGGGTCACAGGCTGTCAGTGAGTAGCACTTACTTATCTCTTGTGAGGAAGTGAACTTCAGACCTCAGAAAAACTTCCTATATGATTTTGAGGCCTTCTAAGGAGAACCCGGCCGCTGAGACTGGTAAATCTCAACATACACAACGATAAAGTCGTCAAGGTACGGGCAGAATATTTTATTCATTGCATCCAAAAAAATTGTCGAATCCTTCGTGAGTCCAGATGTTCTAACTGTGAACTCAAAGTGCACGTATCGGATGCAGAATCTTGCCTTCTTGACGCCCTTATCAGATAGGAGGATCTGATTATAACCGTTACGCAAATCAATTTCGTTGAAGATTCAGGCCGCGCGGATTAAGTCAAAAATTTCATCTGTTGGCGGAAGAGGGTAGCGGTTCCTGATGGTGATGTCATTCAACCTTCAATGTTCTACGTATTCTAATATCTCACCGATGTTTTCTTCCAAAAAGTAAGTGTGTTGCGTTGTAGCGGGAGGGCCGGTTCGAGCCTCCCTCCTCGTAGTTGCGAGGGGTGGTTGGAAACCACCTCTCTTTACTATGAGGACTTACAAGCGGCCAGCAGTTTGCTGGCCGCCGGCCAGTTGTCTGCCAGCTGGCTATGCGGCCGGCGGCCAGTCAGTTGACCGGCCAGCCATCGGCCGGCTACATTATGGCCGCCGATCGAGCTGGTTGCTCCATTGGCAGCCAGGAGGCCACAAGGCCTCGAGGGCCAGGGCTTGTGGCCTCGAGCCTTTGCCCTTGTCCTCTCCTCGCCGCCTCCGCAAGAAAACAACACAAAGGCTAGAGAGAGAGGGAGTGGGGTGGGAGAGAGATGAAAAGCGTTGGTGTGAAATCGTCGGACATGCCTCTCACTGGACAACTTTGCGCCGTCGCGTACAAAATGAAACTCGAGTTTATTGCGTGTTGATTTGAGTTTTTTTGTAAAAAAAAACTCATGCAAGTTTATGATTTTGAAGTGGAACTCCCCTCATTTGGAACCCTGAGCAAGGGAGCAAGGCAGAAACCAAAATGGGCCTCCAAGTACTCAAAAATATTTGAGTATCCCTGCACAGGTCGTTGACAAAAATCGCCCCCCAAGAGTGATGCGGAGGGGAAAACCACTCCAACGAGCTCTGGACGCTACTTTGCAAACTCTGACAATGACTTGAGTGCAGGCGCTAGAGAAAAACCCATTATAGTGGTTCTCAGAGTAGGATGACGTTGGCGACCAAGTGTGCGACGGTTTTGACAACTACAAGAGATACAAATCGCTGTAAGCAGTTGCAGCTGTAGTAATCTCAAAAATTCCAGAGGGGGTACGGGCTTAAAACTAAATTGTCTTAAGTACCATAAAGCGCTTTACAAAGTTATTGGGGAGGTCTTCTTCATCCTCATCCTCCCTCTAAGCTTCCTCTTCCCTCTAGAGATACATCTAAAGTTTTCTTGGATGGGGTGGGGAGTGCCCATCCCCAAAACCATCACTCTCTCCCTCTACTCAAGACTTCCTCCTCCATTCTTCAAGGAAGACCTGGGATAGTGATTTCTCTAAGAGCAGAGACTCTCATGGCGTGAGAGGATTAAAGGAGGAGAAGGTGACGCTTGGGGGATTTTTAAGGCCTCCCCATTGTCGAGGGACACAAATGAGTTAGCTCCAAGAAGGCAAATGACGTGCCAGGAGGACTCAATAGGAGGTCAGGGAAGACCATAGGACAAGAAAGAGTATTGTACTGCCAAGCATATTCGTCCACTTTTTGGAAGTGAAGTAGAGAGTTCTTGTATTCTCCCATTTTTAGTTTGTTCTTTGTTTATTTGGGAGCCGCTTATCAGCCTTCACAGAAATAACAGGAACATTAAAATTCGTCTACTGATCAAATCCGCAGAGTGCCAACGTGAAATGGCACCCCCGTTGGCCGGCATCGCGAGTCCAAGGGCCCAAACCGGAATAGCTTTCAACTATCCTTGAGGGAGGGAAAAATGTATATGAGATGTGACGAGCGCAAGCAAGGCCCTCTCAAAAGATTGCAATTGTGCCATTTTCCTTGCGATTGTTGCGAATCGATTTACCATTATTTCTCACATCGATGTATAAATCTACACCTCGGTGGCACAGTTATTGTTGAAGTTTACCGATAACATGACAATTTCAACCCAATCAAATTTGAATGTTAGAAGGTGCTAGTCAAATTCACACATGGTGACAAGACGTAGACTCGAGTGGGTGAATCATGGAAGTTGCGGCTCCCGCCATACATTTTTTTTGTTTATCGCATGCTTTGCTTGCTTTCGTCAACCATGTTCACTTGGAAGAGTGGAGGTCACGCGAAGATGCAGCTCAAATGACACCTAATTGGTGCTCCAATGAACATACCGGCTAACACTACAGGGGGTGACTCATTTTTTAAGCTTGGCTATACCCGATAGGTGGACGTAAAGTACAAGCCATCAAATAGTGTAGTTGTCGTTACTGACAACCGTACGATACCCATGATCGGTACATGTAAATCTATAGTGTATATTTCAGGTTACATACTAAGTATCACATTGAAGGTAATCAACCTTCTTGACCCATTTGACATGGTGCTAGGCGATCCATAGCGCCGTAGAAACAAGGCTTTGATTTCCTCTTAATCAAAGCACTTGATCCTCTAAAAGGGATAATGTTATTTAATATTGATTCCACATACATAATTGTCACCGACCCGTCTCAAAGTCCATGCCAGCTTGTGTGCAATGCATGTCAAGAGACGTAATAGTCCATGAGATTGTTTGGGGTTTTATACGTGACTTGCATGTGATTCAGATAGTGACCTTTGTGGCTACTCATATAGGGAGGTTCATGGTTGTTTGCCTAGGTGTGTCTTGTGGATTGAAGACTGGCAGTATGTTTGCCTACATCGTTGTCTTCCTTCTTATGTTCAACAAGTGTCTCCATCCTCTACCACTATGGCCGTGATTTGTTTTCCCTCCATTTTCCGTGTCTTGGGTAGCTTTTGGGTCATGGACTTCGGTGCCATCCATGACATGAATCTTGTCATGCCTCGTTTTTTCCCCTCCATCCCATTGTATATGTGCACTTTGTGCGGACCGACTCCGGTCCACTCCACCGTGTTCAGGGTGTTGGCATTGTTAGCTTTGTTGCACCTGGGGAGGAGGTGGTCCTTATTGATGTGCTCAATGTGCCTAAGCTCGATCTTAGTTTGCTCCCTATTATTGCACTCGATGTCTGGGGCATGGACTTCACCTCGAACGGTGACATGGCTCAAGGACTACATCGCACCACCAGTTGTGTCCTACTCGGCGGCACCCATTATGATTGCTTGCTTTGTGTGTCCTCCTTTGGACGTATGTCTGCGTCTGTTACACTTGTCCACACTACACACTCTCCTTCCTTGCATAGAAATAGCTCCTTCATTATTGTGTTTTTCACATTCTCACTATTGCAATTTACCCCTTGAAATGCACTCAGCCCGCAACTAGCCTATATACCTCAACGTCCCCTATTCCTTGTTCTGCTACCTGTCTCAATTATGCACAAGACAAAATGCATCGTTACCCCTTCTCTAGATGCTTAGTATCGGAATGTTGGAGACTTCTCTAAATGGCGTTGGTCTCTCTTGTGCTCATGGTGTGCATGAATAATGTCTTACATGTACCTCTTAAGTTGATGATGTTATTGCATCCTGTTTATGTGAGATGTATGCAGCTCTTTTTGTATCACTCTGCCTCCCATGTAGGATTTTCGTCCTTCGGTCACAAGGGAGTGTTCTTATGGACTTGTGCGCATGCAAGTGACCTCTTCACTTTTCAAACATACACAAACACAAAAACACATACATATATGTATACGTTTACACAAACACACACATAAACATACACAAGTAAACAAGTACACACATATACGCACATATACACACACATACACATATGCAAATACACACACACACACACACACACACACACACACCATGCAGGTGACTACTACACGTGGAACTCTCAGCCATCATGACATCTGTCACGTCGGTGGATTGTATGGCTAAGGTAGCCCTTCCACAGTACAAGGGATTTCCCACGGATACATCCTTGACTGTTTTTCACCTTGACGTCACTAAGAGCTCATGAGAGTTAGCTTACAAAACATGTATAAAAAACTTGAGATAGCACACTAAGGATGTAGAGGAAGTGACGTGCACTCACATGCGATTGTGGACGATGTGCATGTTTGTTTCTTAGTTAAGCATTTGTGAGTAGTTGTCTGTGTGCGACTAGATTACTGATCCCTCGTGGAAAACACACCCCGATTTTTATTCTGTGTGAGAAAACCACCATTCATGAGCTGGTTGTGGTTCCGGTTCCATCCCATGGTGGCGGCAGAATTCCACGCAAGTATTTCTTTGTAAATGACTCAGTCAGCTAGTAAGGGGCATTACGCCCGCTCTACATGTCACTTGCTCCTCCTTTGTGAAAACCGCCAAACATTCCACCTCTCTTCAATCCATAGAGTGTGTTTTTTTGTGCTTCCTTATG
>SZWC01004188.1:46481-61424 GCA_023375785.1 Penium margaritaceum
CTCGCAGCATCGCGAGCGGTGATCCAGGCACAAAGGCCCTAGGCCTGAGTGCCCGCACTGAGCTTACAGAGGTACACCCAGCGTGCCCCATCGGGCACGATCTGGTCACTCACGAGTTCCATATCGCCTGTGACGCAGCAGCTGACCTCGTGGCTGTCAGGCCTGACACTGTGGCGTCTGCACTTGCCACGCAGAGTTTCCCCTCTCTGGCCCCTGATCTGGGCACATTGAGGGAGGCTCTCTCATCTCAGGATTCTGATGCCTGGCGAGCTGCTTGCGAGGATGAGCTTCGCGCTATCCGAGAGCACGGTGTCTATGAGCTGGTCGATCTTCCCCCCGGGAGGAAGGCGATTCAGGTCAAGTGGGTCTTTCGCAAGAAAGTGAAGCCTGATGGCTCACTCGAACGCTACAAGGCCCGCTTGGTCGTCAAGGGGCTCTCTCAGATTGAGGGAGTTGACTACACTGACACCTTTGCCCCTGTTGGCCGCATGACCTCAGCTCGAGCTCTGTTCGGTATAGTGGCTCAGCATGACTGGGAACTACACCAGATGGATGTGAACAATGCGTTCCTCCATGGCTCTCTGGATGAGGAGATCTACGTGGCTCAGCCACCAGGCTTTGAGGACGGTGACAAGGTCTGGCGCTTGCGCAAGTCCTCGTACGGCCTCAAGCAATCTCCACGGTGTTGGAACCGGGAGATCACAGGCACCTTGACTCGTGCAAGATACGTACAGAGCGAGGCTGACCCCTCGCTGTTCATCCTGCCGACACCCGAGCGTCTCACCGCCATCCTGGTCTATGTTGATGACCTTCTGATTGCGTCTCCGTCCCTGGAGGCCGTGAAGGAGGCCAAGGCTGTCNAGGATGAAGGACCTCGGTCCTGCATCGGTGTTTCTCGGTATGGAGATTGTACGTGATCGCAGACATCGGACACTACTGCTGCATCAGGCCCGATATGCACGAGTCGTGGGGGAGCGCTTTAGCGATCTCCTTGGTGCAGTGCCTTCCACACCCATCACACCTGATGGGCAGGATGCCCTGAAGGTGGATGATCCTACACAGCTGGGGGAGACAGTGGACGTGACCTTGTACCTCCGTCTTATCAGATCTCTGATGTACCTGGCCACGACCACGCGTCCCGACATCGCGTTCGCCGTCAACCTCCTCGCTCAGTTCTCGCAGGCTCCACGTGCGAGAGCTCTTCACGCGGCTGTGCAAGTGGTACGGTACGTGGTTTCCACGCCGTATCTCGGACTCTGCTTTCGTCGGCAGTGTTCGGTGGTCCTTGACGGCTACACTGACAGCGACTGGGCTGGGAGTCCCGACGGGCGCAGTCGCACTGGCTACGTGTTTCTGCTCGGTGGTACCGCTTTGTCTTGGCGAAGCGGGAAGCAAGGCTGCATCGCACGTAGCTCGTCGGAGGCAGAGTATGTGGCTTTGGGGGCAGGGGCTGCTGAGGCAGTCTGGCTGCAGCGCTTGTTTCTTGAGCTTGGGCAGTCAGTACCCGCCATTGTGCTGCGTTGCGACAACCAGAGTGCTCTTGCCATTGCGGAGAACTTTGGTGTTTTTCATGCTCGCACGAAGCACATTGCGGTTGAGCATCACTTCGTTCGTGATCTGGTGGAGCGACGCGTGATCTCCATCATGTGGGTTGGCACTGACTTGCAGCGAGCTGATTTCTTGACGAAGGCACTTGCACGCGGAAAGTTCCTAGTGGCCATTCGTTCTGTTGGGCTTTGCCCCGTTCGTGACAGTGGTTGAGTGTGGGATGTACGTTGCCGTCTCATCTGTTTATGTCACTCACTATGTGGTTGTACCAGTGCTGCACGCGTATGGACATGCGTACCATCTGGTCATGGGGGAGTGTTGTGCTTTGTGCCGTTCCTGTACAGTTTACTGTGACCAATCGGCCGTGTCCATACTCGTGCAGATCCCTGAGGCAGGCGGCCCTGGTGACACCGGCGCGACGACAGGTGGCGGACTACTCGTCCGGAGCTGACCGACCACTGCTCCAGAGCCCCAGATGTCACCAGGACTCCTTGCTGTGACTTCTACGTCTTGCAGGCGCCTTTCGGCGGACTGGGCATGAGGCCCATTTGCATGTTTTTGCATTACATACTCGCTGTCCGTCGATGGATGCATGCATGTGACCGGTCGTTGCGTGCGTCTTTTGATTCTGCACGTCTAGGTTCAGACGGCGTAGGATTCTGACATGTGTGCGCAGAGTTACGGCCAAAACAGTAGTTTTGGGCCGGTTTTAGGACAGCTCTTGGCCTGCCGCGTGCGACACCCGCCGTGCGCCGCGGCAGGTATTTATGCCCTGGACCTGTCAGTTGTCATCTCTCTCTGCATTTACTAAGCTATTGAAGCTTATGAGACTTTGCGCGTCTCCCTAGCCTGATCCTTGCTGTTTCTTGCACCTGCCTGCTTGCTAGTGCGTCAGCTGACTGGACAGTGTCGCCACGTCAGCAACAGCAAGGCTAGGAAGCTTCCTAGTAGNACATGTGTGCGCAGAGTTACGGCCAAAACAGTGGTTTTGGGCCGGTTTTAGGACAGCTCTTGGACTGCCGCGTGCGACACCCGCCGTGCGCCGCGGCAGGTATTTATGCCCTGGACCTGTCAGTTGTCATCTCTCTCTGCATTTACTAAGCTATTGAAGCTTATGAGACTTTGCGCGTCTCCCTAGCCTGATCCTTGCTGTTTCTTGCACCTGCCTGCTTGCTAGTGCGTCAGCTGACTGGACAGTGTCGCCACGTCAGCAACAGCAAGGCTAGGAAGCTTCCTAGTAGTTTCTCAGCACAGATGCAGCAGAGCAGCAGCAGTGAGAGTCACCGCTGCAGCAGATCTTCTGGGACCCGTTGGAGACGGTCGACCGCCGTCAACGTGAGATCGCAGCTGCAGAGACTGCAGCAGCGACGCGTACCACCACGCAGAGGGGCGTGGCGGCGGCGGTGCCAGCAGCCCTTCTCCCATTGCCGCCGCAGCTCAGTAGCAGCAGCAGCGTAGTAGCCACAGCCACTGCAGCAGCGTGACAGTAGCCGCGGCAGCAGCAGCGCAGCGACAGCGGCGGCAGCAGCAGCGCAGCAGCTGCAGCGGCGGCGGCGGCAACAGCAGCCGCAGCGGCGGCAGCAGCATCAACGGCTGCAGCGCAGCTGCAGCAGCAGCGGCAGCGGCGGCAGCAGCAGCAGCGTAGCAGCGCAGCAGCAGCGGTAGCGTGGCAGCGCGGCAGCGCAGCAGCAGCAGCGGGCGGCGGCCGCTGCGAGCTGCTGCTGCAGCGCGCAACAGCAGCAGCGGCAGCGTGCAGCTGCTGCTGCCACCGCCGCGCACACAGCCACGCAGCTGCTGCTGCAGCTGCCTGCACAGCTGCAACAGCAGCTAGGCGGAAGCTGCTGCGCAGCTTCCGCGCAGCCTCCGCGCAGCCGCCACTGGGTGGCTGCACGCTCGCGCAGGACCGCGAGCGGAACAACCCCAAAAAAAAAAACGTCAGCGTTGACGCTGATGTCAGCATTCTGCTTGCTGACGTCATCAGGTCGTGCTGACGTCAGCAAGCACCTGCTGACGTCAGCACCATACTTAGGCAAATTTTTGGCCGGATAGTCAAAAATTGCCAGCGTCTCAACTCCTCGAGAAACGCTGACGGTTTTGAAATCCGACAAAAGTGACCTGTTTGTCCATACTGAGAGGCGACATGGAGTCGGACAAGGGGAAGGCGACTGGTGATCCCTCCTCCTCCTCCTCTGGCATCCTGAGCCCACGCTCGCAGGCCATTGAGGNGCCCTCCGCACGCTGACTGAGCTCCTGCGTGGCCAGTCCACAGCTCCACGGCAGGGTTCCGAGGGAGCTGTCGGCGTCGCGTTCTCCGCACAGCAGTCGACTCAGGGACCTGGTACAGGTGCTCGGCCTGACCCACCACCTTCAGACCTCGTGGATGATGAGCCATTCATGCCAGGCATGACAGACGACTCCCCGGATCATGACATCCGGACCCTTCAGGAGCGCCTCCGTCAGCTGCAGACGGGCACCAGATCTCCTGTGGTGCCTACGGTGCGACCGTCACCTGACTATCCCCTTCCAGGTTTCTTCCCTGTCGCTCGCCCTCCTCAGCCTGCGGTTGCTCTTCCCACGGAGCGGCAGCCAAAGGACTTTGAGGCACCACCCCCACGGTACATCAGCGAGGATGGGTTTGACTGCTGGGAGATCGTGTTTCAGGTGTGGGCCACCTCAGAGGGAGTTTGACCTTACTACCACAGCCCATACCAGACTACAGACCCAACACAGGTGTCGACAGCTGCTCGAGCCATGCGAGGACTTCTCTACGCTATGCCACGCGAGACCGTCGTCGACTTCCGCCCCTTCCTTGGCGAGGCTGGCACAGGCACTGGAGCTGATCCTCATGGAGGCTGGGATCTGGCGTTGTCCCTACTGGCCGCAGAGACGCACGCCACGCGTGCGTCCCACATCCGCGATTTCCATTCGCTTTGTCAGGGACCAGCGGAGCCTGCGGCGGATTATTGGCGACGCGCCATGCGTATTTACACGCGCCTGGGTACCTGAGGGGGCACACAGCTGTGGGCACTCCGGGCGATCATGCTCGGAGTTCGCCTGGAGTACACCGACATCTTCGACCGGTACAGCGACGCCGTTCTTGAGCCCTTCTCGGCTTCCATGCAGCTGCTCCCTTGGGCGCATCAGCTTTTCCTCCAGGTGACGTCGACCCGCGAGGCTGCAGTAGCACATCAGGAGACGTCCCTCGCTGCAGCAGTGCTCGCCTCACCACCATCTTCCATCCTACAGTCACCCTCATCCACCTCCACCACGACCCCACCTTCCTCTTCCTCCTCGACCCCGTCTACACCCACGCAGACGCAGGGCGTCGCAGCAGCCGCCCAGGGGAAGAAGAAGAACAAGAAGCGTGGATCGGGCCAGCAGCAGTCGTCATCCAGTGGTAGCAGTGGGCGTTCCGTCCACTGCTACAACTGTGGAGGTGCCCATCGCTACACCGAGTGCCAGCAGCCGATTGACTGGGGGCGCATCACCCGTGGACTTCAGGCGGCCCATGCTGCTCGTACCGCGTCCAGCACGTCGTCCGCACACTCCTCGGGACGCGCGGCGACTACGACTGCAGCTGTTCCTGCGTCCTCACCAGCGAGCAGCAGTGATCCAGACCCACGTGACCGCACCATCGCCGAGCTACGTCATCTTCTGGCGCTTCGCTTACAGGGAGGTGCGAGTGTGTTGTCATCATCGAGTGGGTCACAGACTGCTTATTTGCAGCAGCTGCAACATGAACAACGGCTCGGCTTAAGCAGCTCAGCAGCAGCAGCCTCGCAACATTCCAGCAGCAGTGGATCTAGCTCCTTAGATCCACAGCAGCAGCCCAGCAGCAGCACCTTATCAACAGCAGCTTCGCAGCAGCATTTTAGCAGCAGCACAGCATTAGCTCAGTAGCAACTCAGCAGCAGCTGAGCAAACGGCTCAACGGCAGCTTAGCAGCAGCTCAGCAGCAGATCATTGGCTGCTCAGCAAACTACTCAGCAGCAGTTGAGGAGCACCTCAGCAGCTTTGCAGCAGTATCTTAGCAACAATGCAACATCACCTCAGCAGCAGTGGATCTAGCTCCTTAGATCCACAGCAGCAGCCCACTAGCATCACCTCAGCAGCAACTCAGCAGCAGCTCAGCAAACAGCTCAGCAGCAGCTCAGCAGCATCTCAGCAGCATATCAACAGCTGCTCAGCAAACTGCTTAGCAGCAGCGGAACATCACCTTAGCAGCAGCTCAGCAGCTGCTCGCAAACAGCTCAGCAACAGCTCAGCTGCAGATCAGTAGCTACTCAGCAAACATCTCAACATCAGCTCAGCAGCAGCTTAGTAACAGTACGGCAGCAGCAACAGCAACTGCAGCAACTACCTGCACCACAGCAACCGCATAACCAACGTGACAGGAGTAGCAAGCGGCGTTGTGGAGTATCCGCACTGCAACCTTGTAGCAGTCTCCGCACCACCGTCTGGTGGTGGTCGCCGTCACGCTGGCGCACTGGGAGGATCTCGGTGGCGACTCAGGGGAGAGCTCGGCACTATAACGCTTGGTAAGACCTTCCTCCCCTGGTGCCTTTGGGGGGGTTCAGCAGCCGCACGACGCCGCTGCTGCAATGCCACACTCAACTTGGCGTCAGGACGCACTAGAGTTTGTCCGCACCTTCACACGTACTGCGTCCGCCGTGATAGACGCGGCAGCTACAACTGCTGCCACTTTTGCCGTCGCAGCTAGAGCAGCACGTGCCCCTGCATCAACGTCAGCTGGCCGTGCCGCCGAGTCCTACACTGAGGCGGCCGTTGTAGCTGGACCGTTGGCTGCGGCAGCAGCTGACATCGGGACACAGCTAGCGGCAGCTGCATCATCTGTGGCCTCTGCAACAGCTTCTATAGCTTCTGCCGTATCCGCTGCAGCTACTACTATTCGCACCTCCACAGCTGTCGCTGTTGCAGCATCCGCATCAGCACCCTCTGACATCACCACACTCGTCACAGCGGCCGTCGTTGCAACGGCGGTCCTTCCTACCGTTGGCGCCGCCTTCACCACAGGCTGCCTGGCACTGATTGTGCCGGTTGCATCTTGCGTCTCTGTGCTCTCCGCTGCAGCTGCTTCTATTGTCCCGCCTGTTCTTGCCCTTTTGCGCAGCCCCTCACACACCTCCTGAGGTCTCCTGGTCTGCATCTCCCTTCTTTTGCCCTCTGTCTCCTTTCTCTACGGTGGCTTGTCTGTGTAACTTGGGTCGGGCTGTCTTGCAGCACATATTCACTGTGCCTAAGGCATCCCCAGTTTTCCCACGCCCACTGGGGCGGGGGAAACTCTGCCGAAATTTCCTCAGCAGGGCCCATTAGTCATCACAATGCCTGGTGACGACGAGTCGGTCATTGCAGACCTTCAGCGCCAGCTGGCCCTCGCTCGTGACGCTCAGCGTGATGCTGAAGAGCGTCTCAAAGTCGCGAATGACAATCGCGCCGCCTTCACAGATGAGGTCGCTGCGCTTGTGCTCAAGCGGCTGCCTGCTGCCTCTGTCTTGCCCGCTGGCTCCTCTGCCGGCGCCGGTGCCGGTGTCTCTTCCACCCCACCTGGTGCTAACTCTGCGGCCTCTAACCCTGCTGTCACCCCATCTACTGTCCCTCCTGCCGCAGTCTCCCGCCAGCATGATTTCTTCTCCCAGCCTCCCGTCTTTTCTACTGGACTTGCTTTCTCTTCCTGGGAGACCCGGTTTAGTGCATGGGCTCAGGGAGAACGTCTTTGGGAATACTACTTCCCTGCCACACCTCCCTTCACCCCTGTTGCTGACGAGTCTGCTTGCGTTGTCCGCGCCCTTATTGCTGCTGCCCCTGAGACCCTCGTCGACGAGGTTGGCACTTACAATGCTAACCCCGCTGTTAAGCGTCTGGCTGACCCAGTCGGTGCGTACACCATGATTCGTCGACGCACGACAGTCACAGGTCAGGCAGCACAAAGTGCTCTCACCGTTCAATTCAACACACTCTTAATGCGAGCGGACGAGTCGGCCGACGCCTATTGGGCACGCGGGCTCAAGCTGCTTTGCGAGCTTGATAAGGCCGCACCAGGTCAGCTGTCAGCAGTGCACACCATGGTCAACGGGTTAATCCCCGAGCTGTCCGACCTTTTTCGTGATGTCAAGGCAAACGAGCTGCAGCGTCTTGCCTCTCAGCCTGTTCCACCCGACTCCCCTCCAGGCGTTGGTGCCCTCTGGGACTTTGTCGCTGATTGGCTTGCAACGTGGTGGACAAGCCTCCAAAACAAGGGCCTTCATCGCACTGCAGTCGCAGGGGTGGCCGCCGTCTCCATTGCGACCACCACTTCTTCCTCCGCTACTACATCGGCCTCGTCTCCATCCTCTTCTTCCACCTCTACGGCCACGGCCCTTGCCTCCCAGGGTCGTGGACGTGGACGCGGGCGTGGGCAAGGCAAGGGAAAGGGCAAATTTGCTGCGCCGTCTCGTGTTCTTGGTGAGGTGGTGTGCTGGAACTGTGGCTCCTAGGAGCACTCCGCTCGCAAGTGCCCTGCACCTCCTGACGACGTTCGCCTCGCACGCGCCATGCGTGCTCATTGGGCGCACACCGGCAGACCCTCCTCTTCTTCTCCCGGTGTCAGCTCCAGCTCCAGCTCCAGCTCCAGCTCTACCTCATCTGTTAGTTCCTCCCCAGCTCAGGCCTACTCCACGGCCGGTGTCACCGGCGTCCATCCGTCCGTCCTCTACCCTTGGGGCTGGCCGCCGCCCTATGGAGCGCCCGCCTTCGCGGGCCCACCTTCCTTAGCCTACGTCCCTCCTTCGTGGTTTGCCTCTCCCTCGAGCGCGCCTGCTCCATCGTCTGCAGCCTCCGTCGACAGCGAGCGCCAGTTGGAGCAGTCTCTTCTCCAGCGTCTTCACCTTCGTGATCAGGGAGGTGAGAGTGTGTCTTCGTTGGCCAGAGGTTTTGCCTGTCATACTGACACCGTCCTTCGTGGGGACCCCCCCGGTCACGTCCTTGGATTGCCGTCCTCGTCTGTTCCGTGGGTCAAGCACTGGCAGTCTGTTGTTCTCCCTCGTTGTCTTGCTGCTTGTGCCTCATCCCCGCCCTCCGTCGGCACTGTTGCTACCTGTGGCGTCCTTCCCCATGTTCGTGTCTCTGGCGGCTTCTGGGTCCTCGACTCCGGAGCCACTCATCACATGACCTCTGTTCAGTCCGCTTTTGTCTCCTTGGGTCCTGTCGGCTCTGTTCGCTTTGTGCGCACTGGTTCTGGCCAGCTTCTTCTCGTCCAAGGCGTTGGTGTTGTCCGTTTTGTCGGTCCCGGTGGCGTGCTGTTTCTGCCTGACGTTCTGTTNTTCGTGCCTTCGTTGGAACTCAGCCTGCTGTCAGTGCCGCGCCTCGACGATCAGGGCATGGATTTCTCCGCTAGTCAGGGCGTGGGCACTGTCCGTCTTCGCTCTTCTGGTCGCGTCGTCTTGCGGGGGGTTAAGTGTGCCAAGCTGTATCGTGTTCCCCTTCATGCCCCCTCTGCACCCGCTGTTGGCTTGTCTCTTGCTCACGTCGCGCCTTCCCTTTCTCCTGCTGATATCCAGCTCTTGCATCGCCGTCTTGGCCATGTGCACACTGATGCTATCACTAGCATGCTTTGTCTTCAACCCGCTGTTGGCTTGTCCCCTTCCACCTTTCCTGCGCCATGCCCTTCTGACTGCCTGGACTGTGCCCAAGGCAAGATGCATCGTTCCCCCTTTGCCTCTTCGGACTCCCAGTCCGCTCACCCTCTCGATCTTGTTCATGCTGACGTCATGGGGCCTCTTCCCCATGACTTTNCGTTTTGTCGGTCCCGGTGGCGTGCTGTTTCTGCCTGACGTTCTGTTCGTGCCTTCGTTGGAACTCAGCCTGCTGTCAGTGCCGCGCCTCGACGATCAGGGCATGGATTTCTCCGCTAGTCAGGGCGTGGGCACTGTCCGTCTTCGCTCTTCTGGTCGCGTCGTCTTGCGGGGGGTTAAGTGTGCCAAGCTGTATCGTGTTCCCCTTCATGCCCCCTCTGCACCCGCTGTTGGCTTGTCCCTTGCTCACGTCGCGCCTTCCCTTTCTCCTGCTGATATCCAGCTCTTGCATCGCCGTCTTGGCCATGTGCACACTGATGCTATCACTAGCATGCTTCTTCTTTAACCTGCTGTTGGCTTGTCCCCTTCCACCTTCCCTGCGCCATGCCGTTCTGACCGCCTCGACTGTGCCCAAGGCAAGATGCATCGTTCCACCTTTGCCTCTTCGGACTCCCAGTCCGCTCACCCTCTTGATCTTGTTCATGCCGACGTCATGGGGCCTCTTCCCCATGACTTTCTTGGGGGGGTCGGACGTTACGTCCTGTGCCTTACTGACGATTTTTCCCGTTTCCGTTGGATCTTCGCTCTTCGTCAGAAGAGTGATGTTACTTCTGTCATAGCGTCGTGGCTCGTTCAGGCTGAACGTGCGTGTCAGCGTTCATTGCGCGTCTTTCACAGTGATCGTGGCGGTGAGTTCCTTGGACCCACCGCCCGGTTTCTTGAGTCCCAAGGGGTGTGTCTGGAGACCTCGGCTCCCTACACACCTCAGCAAAACGGGGTTTCTGAGCGTTGGAATCGGACCCTTGCCGATGGCGTCCGCACGCTTCTGTCTGAGTCTGGGCTCTCCCCTCTCTTTGCTTTTGAGGCCATGAGCTACATGACCTGGGTGTGGAATCGCGTCCCTCACGGCCCTCTTCCCCGCACCGTTACGCCCTTTGAGCGTTGGTATGGCTCTCGTGCTGACCTCCGTCTGGCTCGCGTCTGGGGTAGCATTACGTCTGTATGGCTCCCAGAGGATCTCCGCGACGGGAAACTCTCCCCGCGTGGACGTCTCTGTGCCTTCTTGGGCGTTTCCTCCCAGTCGAAAGCCTGGCGCTTCTGGGACTCAGAGCGCCAGTGCGTCGTTGAGTCCTGGGATGCCTTGTTCTTCGAGTCCGTGTTTCTCCGTGACGTCGATCGTCACTCGTCCGCTGCCTCCCTGCTTCCGCTCTCTCTGTTGCGGGGGGAGGTCGGCCCTGCAGTCCCATCTGCCCCTGCCGTCCCTGCTGCTGTCCCGTCTCAACAGCCTTCACCCTCGGAGCGTTCTCCAACGGCCGGCACTGGGCCTCCACCATCCTCTGACGTCCCCCCTTCGGTGTCGCCTAGCTCGCTTGGAGCTCTGTCATCCCCTGTGGTATCCTCATCTGAGTCCTCATCCACTGAGTCCGTCTCTCCCGCACATTCCGTTGTGTCCCCATCCAGTCCACTCACTCCAGTCGTGCCTAGTCCACTCAGTGCTCCTCCACGCCCTGCCCCCATCGAACCTTTTGTTCGTGGCGGCCGCCTGCATTCCCTTCCCTCTCGCTCCTCTAGTGCTGCAGCGTCCTCTGTTCAACCTTCGCAGACCTCGTCTGGACAGTCCCCAGCGCTGCCCACTGGTATGGACGCCCTGGGCCTAGCCACAGGAGTTGTGCATCCCAGCTCTGTTCTTGGGTGCACACTGCTCACATCTGAGCACAAGCGTGCGCTCGAGGCCGCCATCCTTGGGAGCATTGCCAAGTGCAATGCAACGGTTGTCGCCCTGCCGCAATCGCCTGACCCGACCATTGTTCGCCAGGCACGGGTAGCACCCAACTCCCAGCAGTGGGAAGCTGCCATGCGGGACGAGCTAAGAGCCCTAGATGAGCACGCTGTATACGAGCTGGTCGATCTCCCACCAGGCCGCAAGGCAATCGATGCCCGCTGGGTCTTCCGTCGTAAGTACAAGCCTAACGGTGAGCTCGACAAGTACAAGGCCCGACTCACAGCAAAGGGGTTTTCTCAAGTCCCCGGCGTGGACTTTGACGAGACTTTTGCTCCTGTCGGACGCTACACCACAGCTCGAGCTCTCCTGAGCCTTGTCACACACCACAACTGGGAGCTCGAGCAGATGGATGTAAACAATGCCTTTCTGCACGGTCGGCTGGATGAGGAGATTTACATGGTGCAGCCTCCAGGGTTCTGTGATGGCACCAGTCGAGTTTGGAGACTGCGAAAGGCCCTCTATGGCCTCAAGCAGTCACCACGGTGCTGGAACCAGGAGATTACCTCCACCCTGGAGAAAGGGGGGTATCGCCGGAGCACGGTGGATCCCTCCCTCTTTGTCACTCCACGGTCGGCGCCTTTTGCTGCCATCCTCGTGTACGTCGATGACCTGCTTATTGTGTCCCCGAGTCGCGAAGCTGTGTCAACTGTGAAGTCCCTGCTGCGGTCCACGTACAAAATGAAAGACCTGGGTCCTGCTCGCGTGTTTCTTGGCATGGAGCTTGAACGTGACCGTGCTCGTCGCATTCTCCACGTTTACCAGTCCGCGTACGTCAGGAGCCTTGGGGAGCGCTTTGCCCCCTTGCTTGAGTCTGTCCCCACTGCCTCAACACCGATGACGCCCGCCGGGCAGAGGTTGTTGAAAAATCTGGACGTTTCAAAGCTGGGGGAGACAGTGGACGTGACTGACTACCTGCGAGTCATAGGGTCTCTCATGTACCTTGCCACGACCACCAGAGCAGACGTAGCCTTTGCTGTGAACTTCCTTGCGCAGTTCTCACAGTCGCCACGTGCTCGGCACATGGAAGCCGCACTACGTGTTGTGCGGTATGCGCTCTCCACTGCCCGCGTTGGTCTGTGTTATCGGGCGCATCCGTCAATGGTCGTTGATGGATACACTGACAGTGATTGGGCGCATGACACGGATGCACGCAGTCGCACTAGCTATGTCTTCCTTGTTGGTGGGACTGCGATCTCCTGGAAGAGTGGCAAGCAAGGTTGTGTTGCACGCAGCTCCATTGAGGCAGAGTATGTTGCTCTTGGTGCTGGAACCTGTGAGAGTGTCTGGTTGTGTCGTTTGTTGGAGCAATTGCGTGTTCCCATTCGCTGCATCACCTTGCGTTGTGACAACCAAAGCACAAAGGCTATTGCTGAGCATGATGGCATGCACCACACTCGCACAAAGCATATCAATGTGGAGCATCATTTTGTGCGTGAGCGTGTGGCTGCAGGCGATGTTCAGATTGTGTGGGTCGACACCTGACAGCAACGTGCAGACTTCCTCACAAAGGCACTTAGCAGCAATGTCTTCAAGGTAGCAATTCACGCTGTTGGTCTATTGTGTCCTCGTGATCCTCCTGGTTGATCTGTTGTGCCAGTGCCCGTGTATAGCTTTGTGTCGTGTCACTTCTCGTGACGTCGGTGTAGTGCTTGTTGTACCATTGTGCAAGTCGGCTGTGGGTCATGGGGGAGTGTTGGGATTGTGTCAGTACCACACGGTGACCTCTGGCCTCGTTGCACACTCATCTCACTGACGTAGGTGACTAACTACAGAGAGACAACTCTTGCTGGCTGCTAAACTGTGGTGGCATGACTTCACGGCGAGTCTCACAACCAGGCATCAGTGCAAGTTTCAAGGGACTCTGGCTGGCGTGCGTGTGTGCACACACATTTGCCTCGGGTTCACACACTCACCTGTTCTTTGACAGTTTTTCCTTCCACTGACCTACTTGACAGGTTGCAACTTTTAGTGGGTGTTTTGGTTCGGTTCAGTGAACTCGGGTGAGAACGTGCAAGATCGAGCTCGCTGCTCGCTTGCTCGCTCTCTCCCACCCGACGGCTACCACTTCGGTGCGGGTTACCCGTCGTCCTGTGTTCATTGTTGTTCACTCACTTCTAACTTCCACGCAAACCACCATTGTTGCTTGGTGTCTTCCTTGCATGGGCCCAGCTGCTACTTGCTTGTCTAGCGCAGCAGCCTACAGGCCTCAATTGTTAGCTCTCTCTGCACATTTGCTTGCAGCCAGACGTGTTGATGCGTCGTGCTAGTCAGACCCTTGCAGTTCATTTCTGCCCAACTGCCTAGCACCTGCTTGCACGCATTTGTTGTGATTTGTGACGTTGTTGACCTGTATAGTTTGCGCTCATTGTGCTCTGTTGTGTCCTCCCGGCTTGTGTACATCGGCGTGCAGATGACTGACGGCAAGACTCGACGCTGATGGAGTGTCGTCCGGTGGAGCCGACGCACGTTGACGTCTTCTTGCAGTTTGTTGGAGCCTCCTCTCTCCGGCGACGTGTTCAGCTCCATCGGCACGCCTCCTCGGCGGTCGCGCTGCCGGCGGTCGCTGCCACCGCAGTCGCTGTGTGCATGCGTCCAGTGCGTCCTGTCGCGCCTGCGTCGTCATGCGTTGCCTAGGGTCCTTGTTGCATGTTGCATGGCCCTGGTCGGTAGCATAAACCATAGTGGGCACTGCCTGGGTTCAGGCAGCCATAACTCCTCGCTACTATTTTTCTAGTTGATTCTGACCGCAACGTTGGTATTATGGTATGGTCCAGTTTTCAGGCAAAACGGACGACACCCGGGTTTTGGGCTGTCGGCTGTCTGGCAGGCCTCACCGAGAAATCCTGCCAGCCTGAGAATAGCTATTTTCTGATTGGCTGGTGAGCTGAGTAACAAGCTCTACAGAGCTGGGGGGGGAGGCTAGTTCTTGGAGGGGTCTCCCATTGTGTCTCATTCTTCATTGCTAATCAGTTACTATCAGTTTCCAGCTGCATTCTGGCGCTAACACTGGTGCGCGCACTTCTGAGTAACAAACCAAGAGCTTCAAGACTTAGACTTTAGAGCAGCAGACTGAGGGGGCAGGTGACTTAAGCAACGAGCGTGGAAGCCCGCATGATGCATGAACAATGCTGGTGCCCCAACCTGATGCCTAGTTTCTGTTTTGGTATCAGAGCCAGAGCATAACAGCAGCAGCAGAACACTGACGTACAGGTGCCAGACAACGCCGGCGGACCTCCATCCGCGCCAGAGCAGGGGAAATGCTGCCGGATTTTTCCCGGCAGCATTGACCCGCCTGGTGGCGGCGTCAAAATTTTTCCCACGGCCACTGGGCCAGGGGAAATGATGCCGGATTTTTTCCGGCAGCACTGACCCCCACGCTGGACGGAAGGAGGTGAGTGGCCGACCACGTCAGGCCCCTGCTGACGACGACGCACACGGCAACGCCCTCAGGTGTGACTGATAGCAGCAGCCAGCAGTAGCAGCAGCTTGCCGCGGCGGCGAGCAGTGGCAGCAGCGGCCAGCAGTGGCAGTAGCGGCTAGCAGCTGCAGCATACAGCAGCAGCTGGCAACAGCAGCAGCTCGCAGCAGCAGCAGCAGCCTATAACAGCAGCAGCCGGCAACAGCAGCCACTACAACAAGTAGCAGCCGGCAGCAGCAGCTGCACGTAGCACCTAGCAGCAGAAGCAGCCAGCGGCAGCAGCAGCAGCCGGCTGCAGCAGCCCGCAGCAGCAGCTGCTGCAGCAGCCCGCAGCAGCAGTTGCTACACCTACGAGCCCGCTGCTCGAAGCGAGCAGCGAGCTGCTCGCATCGAGCAGCGAGCAG
>SZWC01004188.1:61808-123083 GCA_023375785.1 Penium margaritaceum
CATCGAGCAGCGAGCAGCGAGTTGCTCGATGCGAGCAGCTCGCTGCATGTAGTGAGCAGCGAGCTCGTAGCGAGCAAGGCAAAACAAAAAAAAAACAAAGAAAAAAAACGGGGATACCCCCCCTTTTTGCTTAGGAGCAGCAGTAGCAGCAGCCGCTGTTGTAGCAGCAGCAGCAGTAGTATCAGCAAGAGCAACAGCAACAGCAGCTACAGCAGCATCAGCGACAACAGCAGCAATAGTAGTAGCAGCAGTAGCAACATCAACAATAGCAGCAGCAGCAGTAGTAGCAACTACAGCAGCGGCAGCAGCAGCAGCAACAGCAGCGACTGTAGCAGCAGCAGCAGTGACTGTAGTAGCAGCAACAGCAGCAGCAGCAGCAACAGCAGCAGCCACTGCAGCAGCAGCATCAATAGCAGCTGCCCACCACTGCTGACATCAGTGGCCGTCTGCTGATGTCACTGCTGACATCATCAACCACAGAAAAAAAAAACAACCAGGAGGCCACCAGGAGACTCCGCTTACGTGCGCCATCCTTGGCGGACGTCACTGCTGACATCAACAGCACACACCCAACACCAAAGAAGGACCAAACCATAAAAAAAAGGGGGCTTGGGATATACCATGGCTGACAATCACGAGGCAGAGGGGTCCTCCTATGCGGGAGGGACCCCTACATCCCCTTTCTTGCGGCGCCTGTAGCAGCAAGAGCTGCACCAGTGGCAGTAGCCGCCGCTACAGCCGTAGTAGCAGCACCAGCAGCAACGGCAGCAGCAGCAGCGATAGCAGCTGTAGCAGCAGCTCCAGTTGCCGTAGCAACAGTAGCAGCAACAACAGCAATAGCAGCAGCAACTGTAGCAGTGGCAGCAGCAGCAGCAACCGTAGCAGCAGCAGCAGTAGCAACAACAGCAACAGCAACAGCAGCGGCTGCTGTTGCAGTAGTAGCAGCAGTCGCTACAGCCACAGTAGCCACTACAGCCACAGCAGCCCACTGGTGTCGTTGGCGGCGACCCTGATCCAATCGTGGCTCTTCAGCACCAGCTCACCGCCTTCACGCAGCAGCTTGCCGCGCTACAGCCACCAGCCTCCCAGCCTGCCACCAGTGTGCTGCCGTCGTTCGTCCCTCCAGGACACGCGAGCCCGGCTGTGTCTGCTGCCACGTATGATCTGGCACAGCAGCAGACCCAGCGCTAGCGGCAGACAGTGACCTCCGTCCTTGGCCCCACTCTGGGTGCGGGCCGCTGGCAAAAAGACTTTGAGACGCCGCCGTTGCCGCTTCAGGCCGGCGAGCAGTTCCGGAGCTGGGAGCTCAGGTTTCGGATCTAGGCGCAAGGTGAGGGTCTATGGATGTACTACACCCTCCCTTAGGACTCCACCCAGGCCGACCAGCTGTATGACACTGGTCGCGTCGTTCGGGCCCTTGTCCCAGTCGCCCCTCCGGCGTCCCGCCTGGCCCTCGAGCCTTTCCTCGGTGACTTCACCACTGACATCCCTCCAGACCCGGCCGCCGCCTGGCATGTCCTCACCAGGCCCCATCGCCTGTCCAGCGACGCTGAGAGCAGTCGTCTACTCCGGGAGTTCAACTCCCTGCACATGGGGGAGACCGAGACGGTCACTGCCTACTGGCAGCGGGCAGAGGACATCCTTCGACGTCTCGGCACATCCGCTCCGCCCCCTCTGTCCGCGCTTCTCACCATCAAGCACGGCGCCACCAGCGCGTACGCGGACGTCTTCGTGAACTATCCCCAGGACGTCNGCCGCCGCCTGGCATGTCCTCACCAGGCCCCATCGCCTGTCCAGCGACGCTGAGAGCAGTCGTCTACTCCGGGAGTTCAACTCCCTGCACATGGGGGAGACCGAGACGGTCACTGCCTACTGGCAGCGGGCAGAGGACATCCTTCGACGTCTCGGCACATCCGCTCCGCCCCCTCTGTCCGCGCTTCTCACCATCAAGCACGGCGCCACCAGCGCGTACGCGGACGTCTTCGTGAACTATCCCCAGGACGTCCTCTCCACCATGGCGGCCCAGGGCACCCTCATGCCCTGGGCGTACGAGCTTTTCCTCCGTGTTGAGGAAGCTCGACAGGAGTCATAGCTCCATCGCATGGAGGCGCTTGCATCCCCTGTCGTCGCCTCCCCTGCCGATGCCTCCGTGGCCGTCGCCTCCCCTGCCGTTGCCTCCGTGGCCGTCGCCTTCCTTGCAACAGCTACCTCATCATTGTCTGGAACGAAGAAGAAGCGCAGGAACAAAAAAGGCAAGGGTTCGACGCAACAGCAGCAGCAACAGTCATCGACTGGATCCAACGGTGGTGGCTCGGTCTGCCACAACTGTGGTTGGCCTGGACACGGGTGGTACACATGCCCTCTGCCGACGGACGAAGCCCGCGTCATCGCCACCCTACGACGCCAGCGGGAGCGCCGTCTCGCCTCTGCCGCCGTCGCTACTGCTGGCCCTGACACTCCGACCTTGTCGAGCAGCTCGGCCACTCCGACAGCTTCGCCTGTCCTGTAGACACCCCCGTAGCAGCAATACTACTCACATCCGTCGGCGCTCCCGCTTCCTTCGCCGGCCCAGTCCTCCTACCTAGGCTCCGGTGCTGTGACTCCGCACTCTGCCTACACTCCCAGGCCATCCTCCCGTGAGCGTCAGCTAGAGCAGTTCATCGTGCTCCAGCTTGGCCTAGCTCGCCCTCCTCCCCAGGGAAGTGCGAGTTGCGTCACTTCCTGCCCTCCTGCCCAGCCCTGCATGACTGAGTCTGAGCTACGGTCCTGTCCCGTCTCTTCATCTATCTCGTCGTCTCCTGTGGACTTGTCCACCCCACTCCTTGACGACACTGGGTGGCTTGACGATTGGCAGTCTCGTTTCGCGCCCCCTTCCACCGCGTCCGCGTCCCTTGCTTGCTGTCATGTGACAGTCAGCGATCTGGCGACTCCTTTCCAGGACTCTACTAAGACCTGGATCATCGACTCCGGGGCCACGCATCACATGACGGCCTCTCGCGAGGCCTTTAGTATGCTTGGCCCTGTCGGCGATGTCTCCGGTGTCCGGACGGGCTCCGGACAAGTGTTACCGGTCCGTGGCGTTGGCGTCGTTCGTTTCCGTGGTCCTGCCGGTGACGTCTTTCTGACCGATGTCCTCTTCGTCCCTGGTCTCGAGCTCAGCCTCCTTTCCGTGATTGCCCTTGACCGCATGAGCATGGACATTGTGCACTCGCATGGTGTTGGCACCGTGTCGTTGCGTCCGTCTCGTCTTGTTATACTGCATGCCACCGCCCGTGGCAACCTGTGGCATGTCCCTCGCCTCTCCTCTTCCTCTCCCATCCTGCCTCGTCGGCCGCCACAGGCCATGTGTTTGTTACCAGTAGGCTTTCTCCTCAGCACACCCGCCTCTTGCACCGCCGCCTTTGCCACGTCCACTCCGCCGCCATAGACAGCATACTCCGCACCCAGCCGGCCAAGGGCCTTGACCTGGAGACTTTCCCTCTCCCGTGCCCCACTGAGTGCATTGATTGCGCTCAGGGGAAGATGCATCGATCCACGTATCCCTTGTCTTCCTCCCGTGCGTCCGCCCCTCTCGACCTGGTCCACTTGGACGTCATGGGCCCTCTCCCCACCCCGTCCGTCGGGGAACATGACCGCTATGTCCTCACCCCCACGGACGACTATTCCCGCTACCGCTGGGTCTTCTGCCTCGGGCAGAAGAGTGATGTCGCTCGGGCCATTCAAGACTGGCTTGTCCTTGCGGAACGCGAGTGTGGCCGCCCACTTCGCCGCTTTCGCTCCGATCGCGGCGGCGAGTACATGGGCGAGGCCATGGCCTTTCTCGCTTCCCGTGGCATCCACCATGAGACGTCTATGCCCTACACACCCGCCCAGAACGGCGTCTCCGAGCGCTGGAACCGCACCATGGCCGACGCCGTCTGCACCATGCGTGTCGAGTCCGGTTTGTCCGATGGCTTCTATTTTGAAGCCAAGGCCTACATGACCTGGGTCTGGAACCGGATTCCCCACGGTCCTCTTCCCCGTCAGTCCACGCCCTACCAGCACTGGTGCGGTCGGCGCGCTGACCTACGCCCGGCTCGCGTCTGGGGCTGCGTAGCCATTGTGTGGCTGCCCGCCCCACAGCATGGCGGCAAGCTTGCCCCATGCGGCCGCCCCTGCACCTTCCTCGGTGTGTCTCGTCAGTCCAAGGCCTGGCGCTTCTGGGACCCATCCCGGCACTACATCGTCAAGTCCCGCGATGCCCTATTCTTCGAGGACCTGTTTCCCCGCGACCTCATCCACTCCGGTTTGTCCGTGTCCCTCCCGTCGCGTGGGGGAGTGGTGAGTCCGTCCTCCGTCCTGTCACTTCCGGGAGACACAGCACTCCGTCCCTCTGAGCCGGTAGCCCCTGTCGCGTCCTCTGAGCCCGCAGCCCCAGTTGCCTCCGTTGGTCCGGAGGGACCAGCAGCCTCGGTCGTGTTCGTTGGCCCCTCTGAGCCAACGCCAGTCGCATCCATTGGCCCCTTCGGGCCCGCAGCCCCAGTTGCCACCACTGGTCCCTCCGGACCAGCATCCTCGGTCGCGTCCACTGGCCCTTCCGGGCCAGCAGCCCTAGTTGCCTCCACTGGTCCCTCCGAACCAGCAGCCCCGGTTGTGTCTGCTGGCCCCTCTGAGCCAGCGCCAGTCGCATCCACTGGCCCCTCCGGGCTTGCAGCCCCAGTTGCCACCGCTGGTCTCTCCGGACCAGCATCCCCGGTTGCGTCCACTGGCCCCTCCGGGCCCGCAGCCCCAGTTGCCTCCGCTGGTCCCTCCGGACCAGCAGCCCCGGTCGTGTCCGCTGGCCCCTTCGGGCCAGCAGCCCCGGTCGACTCCGCTGGCTCCTACGGGCCAGGCGCCCCGTCTGCCTCTGTTGGCCCGTCGGACTGAGTGCCTTCTCCTGCCCGGTCGCGCTACACACGTGGCCCGGCGGTAGCCTCCGACCTCGGCCGGTAGTGAGTGTGCAGACCGTCGCACCATGTCCTGTGGCGCCTCGACCCCCTGTGGCTCCACGTGTCTCCTCCACTCCCACAGTCGTGAGTGGGGACCCTGGCACGAAGGCTCTTGGTCTGACCACCTCGGCCATCATCTCCGACCTTCACCCGGGCTCTGCACTGGGCTACGCCATGCTTCATCACGAGCATCGACATGCCGTCAAGGTTGCACTCACCCGCATCCCACCTGGAGCTCGTGATGCACACGCCCTCTCTGTCCAGTCCACAGCACATCCGAAGGACCCAGCCACCCTATGCGAGGCTCCAGCCTCTTCTGAGGCCACACATTGGGATGCTGCCTGCGCGGAGGAGCGCGCTGCTATCCGGCAGCACCACGTGTATGACCTCGTCGACCTCCCTCCAGGTCGGAAGGCCATTGGCGCCAAGTGGGTCTTTCGGTGCAAGTGGAAGCCTGACGGGTCCCTGGACAAGTACAAGGCCCGCCTCACAGGAAAGGGGTTTGCTCAGGTCCCTGGGGTCGATTATGACCAGATCTTTGCCCCTGTTGGTAGGTTCTCCACTAGCCGGGCGCTCTTCAACCTGGTCGCCCGGCATGCATGTGAGCTGCATTAGATGGATGTGAGCAATGCGTTCCTCCATGGCTCACTAGAGGGTGAGGAGCTCTACATGGTGCAGCCCCGAGGCTTCGACGACGGTACTGGGAGAGTCTGGCGGCTGCGGAAGGCCCTCTATGGTCTGAAGCAGTCGCCTCGGTGCTGGAACTAGGAGATCAGCAGCACACTTCGCCGTGGCGGCCTCCAACGCAACACCGCTGATCCTGCACTGTTTCTCAGCCCACGAGGTCAGACCTTCGCCGCAGTTCTGGTATACGTTGACGATCTCCTCATTGCGTCACCAGACTCGGCCGCCATCCAGCGTGTCAAGGACTTGCTACACGTCGCCTACCAGATGAAGGATCTCGGGTCTGTCCGAGTCTTCCTGGGCATGGAGCTCGAGCATGACCACTCCCAGGTCATCCTACACGTCCACCAGGCTGCCTATGTGCAGACCCTGTCAGCTTGCTTCGCTGAGGACCTGCCGCTCGTGTCCAGCACTTCCTCACCCATGTCACCCGATGACCAGGTGAAGCTGAAGAGTCCTGACCAAGCTGTTGTGGGGGAGCCAGTTGATGTGACCACGTATCTGCAGATCATCGGGTCACTGATGTTCCTGGCGACGACAACGCGTCCAGACATCGCATTTGCCGTCAACCTCCTGGCCCAGTTCTCTCAGGAGCAGCGTCACCTCCACTACTAGGCCGTAATCCGAGTGCTGCGCTATGTCGTCTCAACCCCTCGGTGAGGTCTCATGTTCCGCCGCCAGCCGTCCGTCGTTGCAGTGGGCTACATCGACAGCGACTGGGCTGGCAATCTAGACGATAAGAGTTACACAGGCTGGATCTTCCTGATCGGTGGCACAGTTCTCTTGGCGCAGTGGCAAGCAGGGGTGCATTGCACGCAGCACTGCTGAGGCTGAGTACGTGGCCCTTGGCTCATGCGCGTGTGACAGTGTGTGGTTGCATCGTCTGTTGTCCGAGTTGCGTCAGTCTGTCGCATCCATCACCTTGCATTGTGACAATGAGAGTGCCATGGCCATTGTAGACAATGACGGTGTGCATCACACTCGCACAAAGCACATTAATGTTGAGTATCACTATGTGTGTTTGTTGTTGCACGACGGCAGCATTAGCATCGTGTGGGTTGAGACAGCACGGCAACTGGCTGACTTCCTCACCAAGGCACTGAAGCGGGACTTGTTCAAGAAGGCTGTGAGTTCAGTCGGCGTACGTCCGTGACTTGCCCTCTTTGTCTATGCCTACGTCCTGTGCGTCCTGGGGGAGTCTGTTTGTTGACTGTGTCTCTGCCCGCCCATGTGCAGTACGCTTGTGAGTCATGGGGGAGAGTTGGTTTTTGCGCTCATTGTGCTCTGTTGTGTCCTCCCGGCTTGTGTACATTGGCGTGTAGATGAATGACGGCAAGACTCAATGCTGATGGAGTGTCGTCCGGTGGAGCCGACGCACGCTGACGTCTTCTCGCAGTTCGCTAGAGCCTCCTCTCTCCGGCGACGTGTTCAGCTCCATCGGCACGCCTCCTCGGCGGTCGCGCTGCCGGCGGTCGCTGCCACCGCAGTCGCTGTGTGCACGCGTCCAGCGCGTCCTGTCGCGCCTGCGTTGTCATGCGCTGCCTAGGGTCCTTGTTGCATGTTGCATGGCCCTGGTCGGCAGCATAAACCATCGTGGGCACTGCCTTAGTTCAGGCAGCCATAACTCCTCGCTACTATCTTTCTAGTTGATTCTGACTGCACGGCTGCGTTTGCTGCGTCGGTATTATGGTATGGTCCAGTTTTCAGGCAAAACGGACGACGCCCGGGTTTTGGGCTGTCGGCTGTCTGGCAGGCCTCACGGAGAAAACCTGCCAGCCTGAAAACAGTTATTTTCTGATTGGCTGGTGAGCTGAGTAACAAGCTCTACAGAGCTGGGGGGGGAGGCTAGTTCTTGGAGGGGTCTCCCATTGTGTCTCATTCTTCATTTCTAATCAGTTACTATCAGTTTCCAGCTGCTTTCTGGCGCTAACACTGGCGCGCGCACTTCTGAGTAACAAACTCAGAGCTTCCAGACTTACACTCTAGAGCAGCGGACTGAGGGGGCAGCTGACTTAAGCAACGAGCGTGGAAGCCCGCACGCTGCATCAACAACGCTGCTGCCCCAACCTGCTGCCTAGTTTATGTTTCACCCACTAGGTTTGAGACACATTTAGGCTGCCTAGGCCTCAATTATTAGCTCTCTCTGCACATTTGCTTGCAGCCAGACGTGTTGATGCGTCGTGCTAGTCAGACCCTTGCAGTTGATTTCTGCCCAATTGCCTAGCACCTGCTTGCACGCATTTGTTGTGATTTGTGACGTTGTTGTCGACCTGTACAGTTTACTGTGACCACTCGGCTGTGTCCATACCCGTGCAGATCCCTGATGCGGACCCTAGTGGTATCGGTGCGTCGTTTGGTGGTGGACTACTAGCTTGGAGCTGATCGACGACCCTTCCAGGGCTCTAGATGCTGCCCGGTGTTGTGATTTGTGACGTTCTTGTACAGTCTGTTGTGACCACTCGGCCGTGTCCATATTTGTGTAGATCCCTGAGGCCGGCCCTGGTGACACCGATGCAACGACTGGTGGCGGACTACCAGCTTGGAGCTGGCGGACTACCGTTCCACAGCCCCGGACACAGCTGGGACTTCTTGCTGCTTTTTGTACAGCTTGCAGGAGTTTTTTGACGGACTGGCCATGAGCCCGATTTGCATGTTTTTGCATTGCGTGTTCACCGTCTGATGATGGATGCATGCATGTGACCAGTCGTAGCGTCCGTCTTGTGATCTTGCACGTCTAGGTTCAGATTGCATAGCATTGTGACATGTGTGCGCAGAGTTATGGCCAAAACAGTGGTTTTGGGCCGGTTTTAGGATAGCTCTTGAACCGCTGCGTGCGACACCCGTTGTGCGCCGCGGCAGGTATTTATGCCATGGACCTGTCATTTGTCATCTCTCTCTGCAAATGCTATTGAAGCATTCAGACACTTTGCCTTGTGTCCCCTAGCCAAACTCAGGCCGTTGCGTGCACGCCTTTTGACTGTCGTCACCGTCTCATCAGGCACTGACGCTTGGTCAATGGGAGCGTTGCTAGGAAGCTTCCTTGCATCTTCTCACCCGGGACCTCTTGCAGTTTTTCTACAGCACGTAGGAGTCAATCGGTGGACTCGCAGTCGGCCCGATTTGCATGTTTGCATTGTGTGTCCACCGTTCAATGTCGGATGCATGCATGTGACCAGTCCTAGCGTCCGGCTTGTGATTCTGCACGTCTAGGTTCAGACGGTGTAGCGTTATGACATGTCTACGCTGAGTTATGTAGACAACGGAGAGAGGTCTAAGAACAAGTGGAGTGGGATTGGGTGTAGACATGCATGGCCTTAGAACAAGCCATTGAGCGTGAGCAAGCAAGACACTAAGTCGAAGTGAGGAGTCGACAAAAAACGAGTCACGGCCACACGAGGTCTTAGGTGACGGGAGAGGAGCCGAGAGCGAGCGAGCGGCGAGCTCGATCTCACTCTTGGTTTATCCCGTCCCTGGGGTTCGAACACCACACACACCCCATAGTGACCTTTGAGCACAATTCATGCCACGGAAGTGTAGGCCACGTCAGAGTAAGCCAGGGAACCAACCGGGCTGACATAGAACATGGCACAAGCAAAAGCAATGTTTCTCCATCACTTGGTCATTGCAGCTACTGGTCCTTCACCATGATGGAGTCGTGGACTGAAGGTGGTCTTCATGCTTAGTCACATGCGACTGTGAAGGTGGAGCGTGCAACAAGGCCAGAGGTCATGATACGCCATAAACCATCACTCCACCATGACCCGCAGCCGACGCACACGTAGACATGCAGACAGGGACAAGGGTCACAAGACGTGACACACATTGAACTGCACAAAAGGGCACAGGGACAAGCTTTCACCCAGGAACATCACGTGCACACATAAGCCCAAAATCATGCACTGCAGCCTTGAACACGTTGCTCCTAAGAGCCTTCGTAAGGAAATCAGTGCGCTGCTGTCGGGTATCGACCCAGGCGATTTGGACATCACCTGCGGCAATGCGCTCACGCACAAAATGATGCTCCACATCGATATGCTTTGTGCGCGTGTGATGCATGCCATCATGCTCTGGAATGAATTTAGTGCTGTGGTTGTCACAGCACAGGGTGCTTGAGCGGATGGGGACGCGCAGCTGCTACAACAGGCAACACAACCAGATACTCTCACACGTACCTGCACCCAAGGCAATATATTATGCTTCACTGGAGCTACGTGCCACACACCCTTGCTTACCGCTTTTCCATGACACGGCAGTCCCCATTACGAGGAAAATGTAGCTTGTGCGACTGCGAGCATCAGTATCGTGGGCCCAGTCGCTGTCAGTGTAGCCATCCACTACCACTGAGGGCTGTACTCGATAACAAAGGCTTGTTCGGGCAGTGGACAGTGCATACCGGACAACGTGTAAGGCGGCCTCCATGTGTCGTGCTCAAGGACAGTGGGAGAACTGGGCCAGGAAGTTCACGTTAAAGGCGACATCTGCCCTGGTCATGGTCTCGAGGTACATGAGCGAACCAATGACGCGCAAGCAGTCCGTCACGTCTACTGCCTCCCCCAGCTTGGACACGTCCAGTGTCTTCAAGAGCCGCTACCCTGTTGGGGTCATGGGCATGGACGCAGTGGGCATTGTCTCAAGCAGGGGAGCAAAGAAGTATCCCTGATCGCGTAAATATGCAGCCTGGTGGACATGAAGCACAAGACGAGATCGGTCACGCTCAAGCTCCATCCCAAGGAAGACACGAGCCGGCCCGAGGTCCTTCATCTTGTATGTGGACTGCAACAGTGACTTGGCCGCGCTGACCGCCTCCTGACTTGGGGGATGCGATTAGCAGGTTGTCAACATAGACGAGGACAACCATAAAGGGATCAAGGCTCGAGGTGACAAAGAGAGATGGGTCTACCGTGGTGCGCTTGTACCCTCCCTTCTCAAGGGTCGACATGATCTCTTGGTTCCAGCAGCGAGGCGATTGCTTAAGGGCGTAAAGAGCCTTCTGCAGTTGCCAGACCCTGTTCGTGCCGTCAGAGAATCCAGGGAGCTGGACCATATAGATCTCTTCATCAAGCTGACCGTGCAGGAGAGCATTCTTCACGTCCATCTATTCAAGTTCCCAGTCATGCTGAGCAATAAGGCTCAGCAGCACGCGTGCTGTGGTGTACCCTCCAACTGGCGCAAAGGTCTCGTCAAAGTCAACGCCCGGCACTTGAAAGAAACCCTTCACAGTGAGGCGTGCCTTGTACTTGTCAAGAGTGCCATCGGGCTTGTACTTGCGCCAAAAGACCCATAGAGCGTCAATGGCTTTGCGCCCTGGTGGTAGGTCCACCAGCTCGTAAGCGGCATGGTCATCCAACACCTTCAACTCCGCTTGCATGGCAGCTTCCTAGGAATGGGCATCAGAAGCCATGCAACCCTGACGAGCCGTGGTCGGTTCAGGGGCAAGAGCGGCAGCACCGGACGTGGCGTGGCACTTAGCGACAACACTGGAGGACACAGTGGCTAGAGCCTCTGCATGCTTGGCAACGAGAAGAGCATAGCCTAGGGCCAAGCTTGGGTGGACAACACCAGTGGCCAAGCCGAGAGCATCAAGGTCAGTGGGGGAAACAGGGTCCTCCGCCGAGCGGGTGGAGGACGTGGAGGGGGCAGAGCGCGAAGGCGCCCGCCACGGACAAACGGCGAGACTGGGGCAAGGCCAATGAGCTATCCGCCACTAAAAGGGGCACGCGATGCAGCAGGGGATGACATGCTGAGCGCGCCAGACGACGGACCAGGGGATGACGTGCTGGGTATGCCAGAAAACGGACCAGGGGATGACGTGCTGTGCGCGCCAGACAACGGACCAGGGGATGACGTGCTGGGCGCGCCAGACGACGGACCAGGGGATGACGTGCTGGGCGCGCCAGACGACGGACCAGGGGATGATGTGTTGGGCGCGCCAGACGGCGGACCAGGGGATGACGTGCTGGGCGCGCCAGACGACGGACCAGGAGATGACGTATTGGGCCCGCCAGACAACGGACCAGGGGATGACGTGCTGGGCGCGCCAGACGACGGACCAGGGGATGACGTGCTGGGTGCGCCAGACGACGGACCAGGGGATGATGCGCTGGAAAAACCACGAAGAAAGAATAAAAAAATAACACGTCGCGAGAGTTAACGACACGACAACGCACAGGGTCTCAGAACCGCCACGCTTTCGACTGAGATGAGACACCCAAGACGGGACACAGACGAGCACGCGGGGCAAGCTTTCCATCACAAAGGTCATAGGGCAACCAGACGGCGGCAATGTTGCCCCAAACGCAGGCCACGTGAAGGTTGGCACGTGCGCCAAACCATCGTTCAAAAGGCGTGACGGTGCGAGGAAGCGGGCCATGAGGAACTCGGTTCCAGACCCAAGTCATGTAACACAGCCTCAAAAGCAAAGAGAGACGAGAGACCGGACTTGACGAAGAGGGTGTGAACCCCATCGGCGAGGGTGCGGTTCCAGCGCTTGGAAACACCATTTTTCTGGGGTGTGTATGGAGCTGACGTCTCTAGACACACCCCCTTGGACTCGAGGAAACGGGCAATGGGACCGAGAAACTCACCGCCGTGATCACTACGAAAGACACATAGGGAACGCTGGCACGCACGCTCAGCTTGAGCGAGCCAGGTGACAAGGACAGAGTGGACGTCACTCTTTTGACGAAGAGCGAAGACCCAGCGGTGACGCAAAAAGTCATCAGTAAGGCAAAGCACATAGCGACCAACGTCACCAAGGAGGTCATGGGGTAGGGGGCCCATGACGTCCGCATGCACACGGTCAAGAGGGTGAGAAGAGCGGGAGTCAGAAGCAAAAAAGGGAGCGCGGTGCACCTTACCTTCTGCAAAGTCCAAGAAGGATGTAGGGCAAGGGGACCGAAAGGATGAGGGTGAGAGCCCTAGGGCAGGCTGCAAGCGCAGCATGCTGGTGACAGCGTCAGTATGCACGTGAGCAAGGCGACGATGTAGCACGCGCACCTGGTCGGGCGAGAGAGAGGGTGCAACATGAGCAAGTGCAGCACCAACGACATGTGCAAAAGAGAGGAGGACAGGCACGCGTTACAGCTTGTCACTTTTTTCACCACGCAAGACAATACGGCCAGTGGAATGCAGGCAAATGGTGCCAACGTTACGACTAGCAGAGAAGTCCCTCCCTTGACCGTCGAGGGACGGAACCGACAGCAGGCTGAGTTCAAAGGAGGGGACATAGAGCACGTCAGGCAGGAACAGTGCATCACCGGGGCCGACGAAACGCACGACACTGACGCCCTGAATAGGAAGAAGCTGACTGGACCCAATACGCACAAAACGGACCGAACCGGCCGGACCCAACGAGACAAACAATGAACGAATGGGCGTCATGTGATGGGTGGCCCCGGAATCTAGGATCCAAAAACCACCCGATGCACGCACTGGGGGAAGGACACCACAAGTCGCCACAGTCCCCATGGGGAACGACGCAAGGTAGGACGGGTCGCAGGCAGCAAGACTGTGATGCAGGACGACAGACTGCCAATGCTCAAACCAAGGTACGGACGCGCACGGAGACCCAAGAACATGACCGGGGGAATCACCACGAAGGACGACATCAGTCTGAAAGGCATGACCTCTGGCCAAAGATGTGCCACTGTCACCTCCCTGATCACGGAGGCAAAGGAGCTGAAGAAGGGACTGCTCTAGATGACGCTCTCTCTCACTAGCGACCGAAGGGGCAGGGGACGGGGTCGGCCCCGCCGACAATGACGGGAACCACGGTGGAGCGGCGTAGCCAGTGGAAGGGGGTCCGACTTAGACGGGGGCGCCGTAGGGTGGTGGCCAGCCCCACGGGTACGGAACCAGTGGTGGAGCTGAAGGAACAGCGAAAATGGAGTAGGCCCGACGGGAAGAGGCGGATGATGCAGATGAGGAGGTGCTGGCGCCGGAGCCGTAGGGCGGAGGTGTGCTGGAGGTGCGAGCCCAATGAGCGCGCATGGCCGGAGCGAGGCAAAGGTCATGTGGTGGAGCGGGACAGGCCCGGGCAGAGTGCTCGTGGGATCCGCAATTCCAGCAGATGACAGCTAGGGGCACGAGTAGAGGAGGTAGAGGGCTTGTCCTTGCCCTTCCCTTTGCCCTTGCCCTTACCGCGACCGCGGTCCTGGGAGGCAAGAGCGGGGGCAGAGGCGTAGGAGGAGGAGACGACGTCGAGGTTGTGGAGGGTGCAGATGTGGTGGTGATGGCGGCAACCCCCGTAACAACGGAGCGATGGAGATGCTTGTTCTGCAGGTTGGTCCACCAAGTAGCAAGCCGCTCAGCGGTGAAGTCCCAAAGGGCTCCTACGTCAGGTTGGGACCGGGGTGAGACATGCAGGGAAGCAAGGCGCTGCAGCTCAGCAGGGGTGACGTCACCCCTGCTGAGCTCAGGAATGAGCCCGTTGACCATGGTGAGGACAACAAATAGCTGACCAGGGGCAGCATCAAGCCCGAGTTCTCGGAGGAGCTTGAGTCCCCATGCCCAGTAGGCGTCCGCGGAATCATCGGCCTGCATGAGAAGGGTGCTGAATTGAACTGTGAGGGCACTTTGTGCGGCCTGACCAGTGAACGTAGTGCGGCGACGCACTATGGCATATGCGCCAACAGGATCTGTTGGGTGCCCAACGGAAGGATCAGGGTTGAAGGTGCCGACATCGTGAACCAGGTTCTCAGGTGCAGCGAGAATGAGGGCGCGGACGACGCGAGCAGCTTTGACAGGGAGAGGAGTAAAAGAAGAGGAGGGGTCAAGGGAAGAGTAATACTCCTCAGGGGGAGGCGTTCCCCCTGAGCCCAGGCACTGAAGCGTACTTCCCACGAGGAGAAGGCGAGGCTTGGGGAGAGAACTGGGTGCTCAGAGAAGAAGTCATGCTGGCGAGGTGCGGTGGCGACAGAAGCGACGGTAGCAGAGGACTGAGAAGAAGAGGAGGAGGTAGAGGGTGCACCAACGGCGGTGCCAGCAGTGGAGGCGGAAGGCGAGACAACGGACGCGGGGGGTAGACGCTTCAGCACAAATGTCGTGACTTCGTCAGCAAATGCTGCACGATTGTCCTCAGCGAGTTTGAGGCGTTCCCTAGCTTTGCGTTGGGCCTGAAGAGCTCAGTTACGCTGACACTACAGGTCAACTATGACTGAATCTTCGTCACCAGGCATGGTGACGAAGAAGGGACTCCGCCGAAACATTACGGCAGAGTTTCCCCCACCCCAGTGGGCGTGGAAACACTGACCGGTGCTTTAAGCACAGTGAGGTAGTCCTGCAGGACATCCCCAGCCCCAGGCCAGCACAAAACAGAAGGAGGAGCCAAATGGGAAACACAGAGCATGCACGGGAAGTCCTGAAGAGGAGGGTGGAGGGCAAAGAAAGGCAAGGAAAGGTGGGACAGTGGCAACCACCGCGGTTGCAAGGCTAGACACTCCTGCGACAGCTGAGACAAAGAACAGCAGGGTACCAGTCACAGCTGCTGCCCCTAGAGTGGCAAGGACAACATAGACGGAAGCAGCTGCTGTCATGAGGCAGAAGGACGCTGAGGATGAGGATGCGGCTGATGTGGCTGCTGCTGACGTTGAGGCGCGAACAGCTGCGACGGTGGTTGCTGAGGCAGATGCAGCAGAGGAGAGAGAAGAGGGAAAGGCGGATACAGCACCTGAGACTTGGGTGCCAATGTCAGCAGCAGCTACGACAATGGGCCCACTCTCAACCGTGGCCTCGGTGTAGGCTTCCGTTGAACGGCCGGCCGACGTGGTCGCAGGGGCACGTTCCGCCCGAGCTGCAGTGGCAAAGGTTGTTGCTACTGCTGCGGCAGCGTCAATGACGGCAGCTGACGCGCGGATGAGGGCATTGGCCAAGTAAATGGCATTGTGGTGGAGCGCGGCGCGAAAGCTGGCCGTGGCAGTTTCCATAGTAGGAAGGTCGTCAACCCCCCCAGATCTGTGATGAGCGGGAAGGGGAGGAGAGCTTACCAGAGTTTGCGGAGGTGATGCTGAGGAGTCTGACACGGTGAATCCGACGCCGGTGCGGTGTTGGCAGTGTTCACAGTGTGGTGCCCATTGCCCCTTGCATGCGGCGTCGGTTGGGACAGAGGCGAAGTCCACGTGGTGCGCCAGCGTGATGTCAGACGCCAACGTGGCGGCCAGCTGCGGCGTGGCTGTCTGCCGCGGAACGCCACAAGACCGTGGGCTGCCACAATTGCTGCAGGGGTGGAGCAGACTACAACTCCTACGGTGCAAAGGAGCCCTACTGCTTCACGCTGTTGGGCATATGCGTGTAAGCAGTTGGCGATGCTCGACAGACGTGAGACAGGCCGCCGAGTGGGAATGCACGCTTAGCTCTTTCCCAACAAAATCGGCCATAGCAAATAGTTGGCGGCCTCAGATGGAGACGGCTGGAGAGAGAGGGAGAGCTGCAAGAAGGCTGTGGCGAAGGCGGAAGCGAGCCGTGGAGAGCCCGACGGCGGTCCCAAGGACTTTGGGGCAACGACTAGATGCGACGCCCCTTGCTACGCTTAAGCTACTCCTCCCACATGCTCTGATACTAGTAGACAACGGACAGAGGTCTAAGAACGAGTGGAGTGGGATTGGGTGTAGCCATGGATGGCCTTAGAACAAGCCATTGAGCGTGAGCAAGCAAGACACTAAGTCAAAGTGACGAGTCGACAAAAAATGAGTCACGACCACACGAGGTCTTACGTGACGGGAGAGGAGCCAAGGGCGAGCGAGCGGCGAGCTCGATCTTACTCTCGGCTTATCTCCTCCCTGGGGTTCGAACACCAAGCTCACCCCATTGTGACCTTTTGAGCACAATTCATGCCACAGAAGTGTAGGCCATGCAAGAGTAAGCCAGGGAACAAACCCAGCTGGCATAGAACATGGCACAACCAACAGCGATGTTTCTCCATCACTTGGTCCTTGCAACTGCTGGTGCTTCACCACGATGGAGTCGTCGACTGAAGGTAATCTTCATGCTTTGTCACCTGTGACCGTGAAGGTGGAGCGTGCAACGAGGCTAGAGGTCACAATACGCCATAAACCAATAAGTTATGGCCAAAACAGTGGTTTTGGGTCGGTTTTAGGACAGATCTTGTGCTGCCGCGTGCAACATCTACCGTGCGCCGCGACAGGTACTTATGCCATAGACATGTCCTTTGTCATTTCTCTATGCAAATGCTATCGAAACATTATGAAAATCTGCCTTGTATCTCATAGCTAGACCGTTGCCGTAGTGTGTACTACTTGTGACTGTCTTCACTATCTGACCTGGCACTGACGCTTAGTAGGCGGCTGTATGGCTAGGAAGCTTCCACGAATCTTCTCATGGTATCAGAGTGGTGAGACAGTTCTTGCCAAGTTGCACCGCAGAGACGCAACAAAGCACCAATGGTGAGAGTCACCGCTGCAGCCGATCCATAGGGACCTGTCGACGATAGCTGACTGTCGTCGACGTTGTTGGTCTTTGCGCATCTCTCATTGTGCTATGTTGTGTCCTCCTGGCTTGTGTAAAGCGGGGTGCAGATGAATGATGGCAAGACTCGACGTTGCTGGAGTGTCGTCCGGTGGAGCCAACGCACGCTGAGGCCTACTCGCAGTTTGCTTGTGCCTCCTCCCTATAGCGATGTGCTCAGCTTCATCGGCAGGCCTCCTTGGCGGTCGGACTGCCAACGGTCACTGCCACCGTAGATGCTATCTGCATGCACCCAGTGCTGTTTCTGACTATGCCATTGCGTCTGCAGCATCATGCTCTGCCTAAGGTCCATGTCTCTTGCAGTGTTGCACTGCTTGGCATCATGGACCGTCGTAGGCACTGCCTGGGTTTGGGTAGTCATAGCTCTTTGTTGCTATTTTTCTAGCTGATTGTGACTGCACAACTGCGTTCATAGCGTTGGTATCATGGTATGGTCAAGTTTTCAGGAAGAACGGATGACGACCGGGTTTTGGGCTGTTGCGCGTTTGGCACAGCTCACCGAGAAAACACTGCCTGCCAGAAAATAGGTATATGACTGTTTTCTGATTGGCTGGTTAGCTGAGTAACAAGTTCTACACTAGTGGGGGGGGGAGCTAAAACATGGAGGGGTCTCCCATTGTTGCTTATTCTTCATTCCTAATCAGTCACTTTCAGTTTTCAATTGTTTTTTGGTGCTAACACCGGCGTGCACATTTCTGAGTAACAAACCCAGAGCTTCAAGACTTAGTCTCTAGAGGAGCAGACTGAGGGGGCAGCAGACTTAAGCAACGAGCGTGGAAGCCCGCATACTGCATCAACAACGATGCTGCCCCAACCTGCTGCCTAGTTTTCCATTTTGGCATCAGAGCCAGAGCGTAGCAGCAGTAGCAAAGGACTGGTATACACGTTCCAAACAATGCCGGCGGACTCCCATACGCGCCAGTGTAGGGGAAATGCTGCCGGATCGTTTTCGGCAGCATTGACCCGCCTGGTGGCAGCGTAAAATTTTTTCCCACGGCCACTGGGCTAGGGGAAATGCTGCAGGATTTTTTTTGACAGCATTGACCCCCACGCGTGATGCAAGGAGTTGAGCGGCAGGCCACGTCCGACACCTACAGGCAACATCGCACATGGAAACCTCACCCAGGTGCAGTGATTAGTACCAGCAAGCAGCAGCAGCAGCAACGGCAGACAACTGTAGCAAGTAGTGGCAACAGCAGCCAGCAGCAGCTACGTGCAGCAGCAGCAGCCGGCAGTAGTAGTAGCCCGCAACTACTCATAGCAGCTCGGAGCAGCAGCAAGAGCCAGTAACAGTAGCAGCCGGCAGCAGCTTGCAGTAGCAACAGCGGCCTGTAGCAACAAGCAGCAGCGGCGGCCAGCAACAATGGTAGCGAGCAGTAGTAGCAGTAGGGAGCAGCAGCAGTAGGGAGCAGCAGCAGCAGCAGCAAGTTGCAGTTGTTGCAATAGCAAGTAGTAGCACAAGCCGGCTGCGGCAGCAACAGCTGGCAACAGCCAGCAGCAGCTGTATTTGCTCATAGCCCATAGCTCGCCGTGAGCAGCGGGCTGCAGGCAGCGAGCCCGTTGCTCGTTGCGAGTAACGAGCTCACCGCTCGTAGCGTGTTGCCCACAGCAAGCAGCGAGGCTCGCTGTGCCAAACGTAAAGAGAGGAAAAAAAAGGTCTATGAAAGAAATTCCCCCACCCAAGCAGAAGTTGCCATAGCTGCTACAGTAGCCACAACAACCACAGGAGCACGTAGCAGCTGCAGCAACAGCAACAGTAGCAGTAGTAGCAGTAGTGGTAGGAGCTGCAACATTAGCAGCAGCAACAGTAGTAGCAGCAGCAGTTACCGTGTCACAGCACCCGCAGCAAGAAAAGCAGTAGCGGTAGTAGCTGCTACAACAGAAGTTGCAACAATAGTAGTAGCAGCAGCAAACAGAAACAATAGCAGCAACAGTAGTAGCAATGGTGTCAACAATAGGAGCCACTACAGCTACACAGTAGCAGCCCTAACCACAGCCGCTGCTGATGTCAGCATCTAGCCTCCAACATCACTAATGACATTACTAATGACATCATCAATAAAAAAAGACACAAGGGGGGGTAACGAATCTTTATAGCAGCAGTAGTAGCAAATTACACTGTAGCATCTGTTGACGCCATTCTTCCTAGGCTGACATCACTGCAGACATCAGTAGTACATAAAACCAAAAAAAAAGATAAAGAGAGGGGGCACCAAAACCATGGCCAACAATAGTAACAACAGTAGCAGGAGCAGCAGCAGCGGAAGCAGCAGCAGCAGGAGCAGCAGCAGCGGCAGCAGCAACCGCAGCAGTTACATCAGTAGCAGTAGCGGCCAACAGGCTTCGTCGCCAACTCCCCTCATCCCTTAGATGCCATTGAGCAACAGCTCGCCACCTTGACACTGCAGCTTGCAGCACTATAGCCACTGGCCTCACATACCGGGCACTAGTGCTCTGCCACCGTTCATTCCTACTAGGCACGCGGACCCGCTGTGTCCGCCACCACGCATTACCTGGTACAACAGCAGAATCAGTGCCTGCAGGAGATAGTGACCTCCGTCCTTGGCCCCACTCTGGGCGCCGACCGCAGGCAAAAGGACTTTGTGATACCGTCCTCGCCGCTTTAGGCCGGCGAACAGTTCCGGAGCTTGGAGCTCGGCTTCCGCATGTGGGTGTAGGGTGAGGGTCTTTAGACATACTACACCCTCCCGTACGACTCCGCCCAGGCCGACCAGTTGTATGATGCCGGTCGCGCTGTAAGCGCCCTTGTTCCCGTCTTTCCTCCATCCTCCCGCCTGGCCTTAGAGCCTTTTCTCGGGGACTTCACCACTGGCAACATCCCACACCTTGCAGCCGCGTGGCACATTCTCACTCACCCCCATTGCCTATCTAGCGACATTGAGACCAGTCTTTTGCTGCAGGAGTTCAACTCCCTGCATATGGGGGAGACCAAGACAGTCACCATATACTGGCAGAGGGTTGAGGACATCCTCCGTTGCCTAGGCACCTCTGCTCCACCCCCTCTACTCGCGCTCCTTACCATCAAGCACGGTGCCACCAACGGGTACGCAAACGTCTTCGTCCACTACTCCCGGGATTTCCTCTCCACCATGGCGGCCCTGGGCACCCTCATGCCCTGGGCATATGAGCTCTTCTACAGGATCGAGGAAGCTCACCTAAAGTCTCGTCTCCAGTGCACAGAGACCCTCGCATTCCCTACTGTCGCTTTTGTGGCCATCGCTTCCCCCGCAGACGGTACCTCCACCAGCTCCTCGTCGCCGGGAAAAGAAGAAGCGCCGAGGCAAGAAGGGCAAAGGTCAGCAGCAGCAGCAGCAATAGCAGCAGTCGACTAGGTTCAGTAATGGCTTGGTCTACCACAACTGTGGCCAGCCAGGGCATGGGTGGTACACGTGCCGCTACCGATGGACGAGGCGTGCGTCATCGCCACCATGCGTCGCTAGTGGGAGTGTCATCTCGCCTTTGCCGCCGTAGCTCTTGCCGCCCCTGACGCCTTGACTTTGTGCAATAGCTTGACTCCTCCAACCGCGACACTGGTCCCATCAACGCCAGCTCCTCACCAGTATCATTCGCAGCCGTCGGCACCCCCGTTCCCTTCACTGGGGCGGTCCTCCATGTACCTGGGCTCAGGCACCATCACTCCGCACTCCGTCTACACTACCAGGCCGTCCACGTATGAGCGTCAATTAGAGCAGTTCATTGCGCTTCAGCTTGGCATGCCTCGTCCTCCTCCCAGGGAAGTGCAAGTTGCATCACCTCCTGCTTGTCCCCCTTGCCTTGCATGACTGAGCTTGAGTTGCGGTCGTGTCCTACTTCCTCGTCTGTCCGCCATCGCCATCAGTCGATGCCGCTTCTGTGATCTCCTCTCCCACCCTTCGTGACGATGTCGCTTGGCTTGATGATTGGCAGTCTCGGTTTGTGCCCCCTTCCACCGCATCCGCGTCTCTCGCTTGCTGCCATGTGACTGTCAGTGATCTGGAAACAACCGTCTAGGACACTGCCGAGACCTACATCATCGACTCTAGAGCCACACATCACATGACGGCCTCTCACGAGGCCTTCTGTATGCTTGGTCCTGTTGGCGATGTATCCAGGGTCTGGACGGGCTCCGACCAGGTGTTACCTGTCTGCGGTGTGGGCGTTATTCGTTTCCGTGGTCCCGCCGGTGATATCTTCTTGACCGATGTCCTCTTTGTCCCCGGTCTTGAGCTAAGCTTTTTGTCCGTTACTGCCCTTGACCGCATGGGCATGGACGTTGTGCACTCGCGTGGTATTGGCACTGTGTTGTTGCATCCGTCCGGTCTTGTCGTCCTGCACGCCACTGCCCATGGCAACCTGTGGCACGTACCTCGTGTATCCTCCTCTCCTTCCATCCCCTCCATGTCGGCCGCCATAGGCCATGTGTTTGTTACCAGCACGCTCTCTCCATAGCACACCCACCTCTTGCACCGCCACCTTTGCCATGTCCACTCTGCTACCATCGACCGCATTCTCCGCACCCAGCCGGCCAATGGCCTTGACTTTGAGACTTTTCCCTTGCCGTATCCCACGGAGTGCGTTGATTGTGCTCAGGGCAAGATGCACCGGTCCACATGCCCCCTCTCCTCCTCCCGTGAGTCCACCCCTCTCAACTTGGTCCATTCCGATGTCATAGGTCCTCTCCCTACCGAGTCCGTCGGAGAGCATGGCCGCTATGTCCTCACTCTCATTAACGGCTACTTGTGCTACCGCTCGGTATTTTACCTTTGGCAGAAGAGCGATGTTGCCCGTGCCATTCAGGACTGGCTTGTCCATGCGAAGCGCGAGTGTGGTCGCTACCTTCGCCGCTTTTGCTTCGATCGCGGTGGTGAGTACATGGACGAGACCACGACTTTTCTCGCCTCCTATGGTATACACCACGAGACGTCCGCGCCCTACATGCCCGCCCAGAATGGCGTCTCCGAGCGGTGGAACTGTACCATGGCCGATGCCGTCCGCACCACACGGGTTGAATCTGGCCTCTTCGATGGTTTCTAATTTGAAGCCATGGCCTACATGATGTGGGTCTAGAACCGGATTCCTCACGGACCCCTTCCCCGCCTGTCCATGCTGTACCAGCACTGGTTCGGTCAGCGAGCCGACCTCCGCCCTCCTCGCGTCTGGGGTTGTGTAGCCATCGTGTGGCATGTGGCTGCCCGCCCCGCAGCAGGGCGGCAAGCTCGCCCTCCGTGGGCGTCCTTGCACCTTTCTCGGTGTCTCTCGTCAGTCAAAGGCTTGGTGCTTCTGAGATCCTTCCCGACACTACATTGTTGAGTCTCGCAATGCCCTCTTCTTTGAGGAACTGTTTCCACACGATCTCATTTGCTTCGGCTTGTCGGTTTCCCTCCCGTCGCATGGGGGAGTGTTGAGTCCGTCCTCCTTCCTACCGCTTCCGGGTGGCACATAATTTACTCCCTCTGAGCCAGCAGCCCCAGTCACGCCCGTTGACCCCTCCGAGCCAGGAGCCCCAGTCGCGTCCACCGGTCCCTCTGGGCCGGCGGTCCCAATTGTGTCCACTGGTCCTCGCGGGCCAACCGCCGTAGTTGCGCCCACTGGTCCCTCCGGGCCGGCGGTCCCAGTCGCGCCCACTGGTCTCTCCGGGCCAGCGGTCCCAGTCGCGTCCGCTAGCCCCTCCGGACCAGCAGCCCCAGTCGCGTCCACTGGTCCCTCTAGGCCAGCCGCCCCAGTCGTGTCCACTGGTCCCTCCGGGCCAGCCGCCCAGTCGTACCCGCTGGCCCGTCCTGGCTGGCGGCCCCAGTCGTGACCGCTGGCCCCTCCGGGCGAGCCGTCCCAGTCGGGCCCGCTGGCCCCTCTGGGCTGGCGGCCTTAGTCGTGGCCGCTGGCTCCTCCAAACCAGCAGCCCCAGTCGTGTCCGCTGGTCCCTCCGGGCTTGCAACCCCATCCGCCTTCGTCTGCCCGTTAGACTCGGGGCCATATCCTGCCCTATCGCGCTACACGCATGGCCCAGGCAGCAGCGTCCGACCGAGGCCGTCAGTGAGCGTGCAGACCGCAGCACCTCGCTCTGTGGCATCTCGGCCCCTTATCGTTCCACATGTCTCCTCCACTCCTACGGTCGTGAGTGGGGACCCTGGAACCAAGGCCCTCGGCCTGACCACCTCGGCTATCACTGCAAACCTTCACCCTGGTTCTGTATTGGGCTATGCCATGCTTCATCACGAGCATTGACATGCTGCCATGGCTGCACTCGCACGCATTCCACCTGGAGCTTGAGACGCACATGCTCTCTCAGTTCGCTCCATAGCACGTCCAGAGGGCCTAGCCACCCTGCATGAGGCTCGCGCCTCTCTTGAGGTTGCACACTGGGATGTTGCATGCGCTAACGAGCTCGCTGCTATCCGGCAGTACCACGTGTATAACCTCGTCAACCTCCCTACAAGTCGGAAGGCCATCGGTGCCAAGTGGGTCTTTCGGCGCAAATGGAAGCCCAACGGGTTCTTGGACAAGTACAAGGTCCACCTCACAGCCAAGGGGTTTGCTCAGGTCCCTGGGGTTGAATACGACCAGATCTTTGCTCCAATTGGCCGGTTCTCCACGAGCCGGGCGCTCTTCAGTCTGGTTGTCCAGAATGGGTGGGAGTTGTATCAGATGGGTGTGAGCAACGCATTCCTCCATGGTTCATTGGAGGGTGAGGAGCTCTACATGGTGGAGCCGCCAGGCTTTGACGACATACTGGGAGAGTTTGGTGGCTATGGAAGGCCCTCTACGGCCTGAAGCAGTCGCCTTGATGCTGGAACGAGGAGATCAGTAGCACGCTCCTTTGTAGCGACCTTCACTGCAGTACCGCTGACTCCACACTGTTTGTCAGCCCGCGAGGCCCGACCCTCGCCGTTGTCTTGGTCTACGTCGACGATCTCCTCATTGCGTTGCCTGACATCACTGCCGTCCAGCATGTCAAGGACCTGCTGCACACCGCCTACCAAATGAAGGATCTTGGGCCTCCGCGAGTCTTCCTGGGCATAGAGCTTGAACATGATCGCTCCTAGGGCATCTTGCATGTCCACCAGGCCGCCTATGTGCGGACCCTGCCCACTCGCTTCGCCGAGGACCTGCCCCTCGTGCCCAACGCATTTTCACCCATGTAACATGATGGCCAGGTGAAGTTGAAGAGTCTTGACCCAGCTGTTGTGGGAGAGCCAGTTGATGTGACCACGTATCTGCGAGTCATCGAGTCACTGATGTTCCTGGCGACGACGACGCGCCTACACATCGCGTTCGCCGTCAACCTCGTGGCTCAGTTTTCTAAGGAGCTGTGTCACCTCCACTTTGAGGCCGCAATCCGAGTGCTGCGCTATGTCGTCTTAACTCCTCGGCGAGGTCTCATATTCCGCTGCCAGCCGTCTGTCGTCGCGGTGGGCTACACTGACAGTGATTAGGCCGATAGTCCAGATGGCAAGAGTTGCACAGGCTGGATTTTTCTGATCGGCGGCACGGCTATGTCCTAGCGCAGTGGCAAGCAAGAGTGCATTGCACGGAGCACTACTAAGGCTGAGTACCTGGCCCTTGGCTGAGGCGCGTGTGGGAGTGTGTGGTTGCGTCGTCTGTTGTCCGAGTTGCACCAGTCCGTCACATCCATCATGTGCATTGTGACAATGAGAGTGCCATGGCCATCGCCGACAATGACGGCGTGCATCACACATGCACAAAGCACATCAACATTGAGTATCACTATATGCGTTCGTTGTTGCATGACGGAAGCATCAGCATTTTATGGGTTGAGACAGCACGACAGCAGGCTGACTTCTTGACCAGGGCCGTGAAGCGCGACTTATTTAAGAAGGCTGTGAGTTCGTTTGGTTTGCATCCGTGATTGGCTCTTTTTGTCCCTGCGTGCGTCCCTGCGTGCCCTGGGGGTGTCTGGTTATTGACTGTGTCTCTACCCGCATATGTGCACTACGCTTGTGAGTCATGGGGGAGTGTTGGTTTTTGCGCATCTCTCATTGTGCTCTGTTGTGACCTCCCGGCTTGTGTACATTGGCGTGCACATGACTGACGGCAAGAATCGACGCTGTTGGAGTGTTGTCCGGTTGAGCCGACGCACGCTGAGGCCTACTCGCAGTTTGCTGGTGCCTCCTCCGTGCTTTGACGTGCTCTGTTTCATCGGCAGGCCTCCTGGGCGGGCGGGCCGCCGGCGGTCACTGCCACCGCAAATGCTTTTTGCATGCACCCAACGTTGTTTCTGATTGTGCCATCGCGTCTGCAGCATCATGCTCTGCCTAGGGTACATGTCTCTTGCTGCGTTGTACTATTTGGCATCATGGACCGTCGCAGGCACTACCTGGGTTTGGGCAGTCATAACTCTTTGTTGCTATTCGTCTAGCTGATTCTGACTGCACGACTGTGTCTGCAGCGTCAGTATCACGATGTGATCCAGTTTTCAGGCAAAACGGATGACGTCCAGGTTTTGGGCTGTCGGGCGTCTGGCAGGGCTCACCGAGAAAACCCTGCCTGCCTGATAATAGGTATAGGACTATTTTCGGATTGGCTGGTTAGCTGAGTAACAAGTTCTACACTAGTGGGGGGGAGCTAGAACTTGGAGGGGTCTCCCATTGTTGCTTATCCTTCATTCCTAATCAGTCACTTTCAGTTTTCAACTGATTTCTTGCGCTATCATTGGCGCGCGCAATTCTGAGTAACAAACCTAGAGCTTCCAGACTTAGTCTCTACAGCAGCAGTCTGAGGGAGTAGCGGACTTAAGCAACGAGCGTGGAAGCCCACACGCTGAATTAACAACAATGTTGCCTAGTTTTCCATTTGAAATCACCCACCTTCAGCACGTGAGTGCATCAACAACAGCCGCTAGCAGTAGCAGGCGACAACTGTAGCAGGTGGCTGCCGCTAGCAGCTGCCGACATTGGCACTAGTAGCGGGATTAGCCAAGCGCTGCCAAGGCAGGCGGTGGCGGGCAGCGGCAGCAGCAGCACGCAGCAGATGGAGCACACGGCAGGAGCAGCGTGTGGCAGTAGCAGTGCGCAACAACATCAGTGCGTAGCAACATCAGTGCATAGCAGCACTTTGTAGCAATGGCGGGCAGCAGCAGCGTGCAGCAGCAGCAACAGCATTGAGCAGGACTGCCAATAGCGCAACAGAGCAGCAGCGCAGCAGTTGCGCACAACAATAGCAGCACGCAGCAACCATAGCGCGCAACAACAGTAGCAGTAGTGCACAACTGCTGCCACAGCTGTGCATGCAGCCATGCGATTGCTGCTGCAGGTGCGAACATAGCAGCAGCATCAGCAGCTGACCTGAAGCTACTGCGGAGCTTCCGCATAGCTTTCGCGCAGATGCTACAGAGCACCCGCCCACTGCGGAGCAAGGCAACAACCACAAGGGTTGTTAAAAAAAGAAAGAAAAGGAGGGCTGTCTCTACGTCAGCATTTTGGTTGACGTCATCAGATTCGTGTTGACGTCAGCAAACCCTTGCTCACATGAGCATTTGCCTTAGTCAAAATTTGGAAAAGGCTAAAGTTGCCAGCGTTTCAACTCGTCGAGAAACGTTGACGATTCTGAATACAACCAGTTTGACATCCCGGCCCATACTGAGCGCTGACATGGCTCTGGCCGGTGATAAGGGAAAAAGACCACTAGATCCCTCTTCTTCCTCAGGGATCATGAGCCCATGCTTGTAGGTTATTGAGGACCTGTGGAGCCAAAAGGACAAGATGCGTCATCTGCAACAGCAGTAGACTGACGCCATCCGTGCACTCACTGAGCTTCTTCATGGTTAGTCCACGACCCCAATGCAGACATCTAAGGGAGCGGTCCGTGTCGCACCCTCCGCAAAGCAGTCAGCACCAGTGCCAGTGATTGGAGAAGGACGCGACCCGCCATCTCTTGATCCTTGGGATGAGGACCCCGACATGCCAGGCATGGAGGGCGGCTCTCACGAGAGTGAGATTCATGTGCTTTGGGAGCGTCTATGTCAGCTCCAGACGAGCTCTCGGCCCCCACACATGACTCGTTCCTTTCTTCCTCAGATTCGATCCTCACCTGATCTCCACCCATTGACTTTCCTCTTCCAGGTGTCGTCCCTTTCCCTCGTCCCTCTCAGCCTGCGGTTGCTCTCCCTACGGAGCGGCAACCCAAGGATTTTGAGACACCACCCACACGGTATGTCAACGAGGACGGTTTTGACTGTTAGGAGATCCTTTTTGAGGTTTGGGCCGCTTTAGAGGGAGTGTGGCTCTACTACCACAGTCTGTATCTGACTATGGATCAAGCAGCACAGGTGCTCACAACGGCCAAGACAATGTGCGGATTCCTTTACGCCATGCCGTTCGAGACCATTGTAGACTTCTGCTCGTTCCTTGGAGAGGCCGGCACAGGCACAGGTGCTGATCCACGTGGAGGCTGGGACCTGGCATTATCCTTGCTTCCTACAAAGATGCACGCCATCCGTGCCGGACACATTCGTGCTTTTCACTCCCTTTGCCAGGGACCTGCGGAGTCTGCAGTCGACTACTGGTGACACGCCATGCGCATCTACATGCGCCTTGGGAACTCAGGAGATACACAATTGTGGACACTCCGCACGATCATGCTCGGAGTTTGCTTTGAGCACGCAAAAATCTTTACAAGGTATAGCGACGCTATGCTCGAGTCCTTCTCCAACTCCCTACAACTTCTTCCCTTGGCGCATCAGCTTTTCCTCCAGGTGACTTCCGCCCGTGAGGCAGCTGTGGCTCATCAGGAGGGTCCCCTTGCTGCATCAGTCATCACGTTACCACCGATGCCCCTCCTGTAGTCTACTCCTCCATCCTCTAGCACGTCCTCCTCTTCCTCTTCCATCCCCATTACCTCAACTTTGACATAGGGTGTGGCAGCAACAGCACAGGGGAGGAAGGGGAAACGGAGGCGCGGTTCGGGCCAACAACAGTCACAGTAGCAGCACTCATCGGGTGGTAGCAGTGGATGCTACGTTAACTGCTACAACTACGGAGGTGCTCATTGCTACTCCGAGTGCCAGCTGCCGCTTGATTGGGTGTGGATAACTCGTGCACTTTAGGCTGCACATGCACTACGGTCTACGTCGAGCAGCACATCCTCTAGGCCCACGGCAACCACGACTGCAGCAGTTCTCGCTTCACCACCAGCAAGCAGTGGCGACTCGGACCCACGAAAATGGGACCCGGACCCCCGACCCGGACCCCCTGTATCTTTCTGAGGTGCTTTTTGTGCCTGATCTTGAGCTGTGTTTGCTTTTTGTACGTGCATGCACGCTGACTCCGAAACGCTGACTGCTATTGATACTTGTAGCGTTGTTTTTCGTGCCTCTACTGTGGATGACTTGTATTGCGTCTCTTGGATGTCTCCTCCTCCTTGCTCCTCCTCTCCTCCTACTCATGTTTTTTTCATTGGCGTTCTGTCTGCTGAGCACTGGCGATTGCTTCATCATCGTATGTGTCATGTGGGCTCGAAGCTTAGTCGGACACAACCTGCACTTGGTCTTGACGCGGCTTCTTTTGGGAAGCCACCCAAGACTTACTATATCTTCTCCGCTCAAGGTAATATGCATCATTGCACTATCTTGACTCCCGTTCTCGCGCACATCATCCTCTCAAGTTAGTCCATTTGGACCTTCTCGGTCCTCTCCTTGTCAAGTCTGTGTCCGATCGGGGTAGATACATCATAACCCTATCTGATGACTTCACCCGGATGTGGTGGGTCTACAGCTTGCGCCAAAAGAGTGATGCCGCTCTTGCAGTTTGTCTCTGGCTAGTGATGGTTGAGCGTCAGTCCCGCCACACGCTGCATACCTCCCGCTCAGATCGCAGCGGCAAGTTTCTAGGCAAGATGGAGAGTTTCTTCGCCGAGCACGGGGTTTTTCACCAGGTCTTCGCTCTTGCTATTACTTAGCAGAACGGTATCTGCGAGTGCTGGAACCGCACCATGGAGGATGTAGTTCGCGCTATGCGGTTTGAGTGCGGTCTCCTAGAGTCCTTCGCCTTTGAAGGCTTTGCCTACATGACGGGTTTGGAACCGCCTCCTGCACGGTCCCCTTCCGGACCACGTCACACCATACCAGCTCTGGTTTGGCCGCCGTGCTGACCTGTACCTTGCTTGTGTCTGTTGAAAAAGTGCCCCTCCGCATGCCCAAGTGCAGCGCCGGGAGGCGTCGACGAGCTGCCAGAAAGTGGTAACGCCGCTCTGGTGGATCTGGCCACTTGAAGATTACTCGGATCCTCAAATGGATGATTGTCCCTTAAAGTTGACGAGTTGGTGGGTCCTGTGGAAGTTGTTTAGCTGGAATCGGACAAGTATCTAGGGAGATATGGCCTTACAAAGTTGGGGTGTGCACAGCAACTCTGGGAGCCGGCTACGACTCGAAATCCGGTGGATGATCGACTGGATTGAGTAACAAAAAAACAATCTGGAGAAATTGCTCCGGAAGGCCTGCCGAGGCGTCCAGTGGATAACCCACCTGATCCGGTGGATCATCCACCGGATCCAGTAGTGCAGGTTGTTACTGAGGGACTTCGCCAAAAACCTGGCTTGATGACCGAAACTCAGTAGTACGTTTTGCTACTCGGGGACTTTGCCAAAATCTTGACTGCAGGTCCGCGGGCAGGTTTCGAACCTCGTCACATCCCATCACCAAACTCGACCCAAAAGTGGGTAGGGTGCGTAGAAAAAGTAAAGGAGACCCCTACACCACGTGCAAGAGGACTTGCGCCTTGGGAAAGGCGCTTCGCACGTGAAGGAAGGCGCCACAATGTGTGCGCACCATGGAAGCGTTAGGCATTTATGTGGTGGGTGAGACCGGCGTTTCAACAAGCATAACTTGGGCTATGCTTGGCCGAATTGCGCGCGGTTTGATGCATTAAAAATATCATGACTAGCCCTATAAATGTTGTGATCATGTTTATGTTTAAAAACTAACGCAAAACGACGTTGTTCCCTTCGCAAACTGGCTGTCTCTAAATTCCTGCTCACATAGCATGATGCGCCCAGAAAGCTCACGCTGAGTCTCGGATTCGCCCAATAATAGTAGACGTGAACCACTAGAGAAGATGAGACAAACGTCGGGACCGCACCACGTGGATTACCTCTTGACAAAGGGTTGTGGGCCCACGGGTCTAATAGTCTCCATCGTTCATGTCTTCCGCATCGCACGGGATCGTCATCTTGGACATCGCCGTGGTTATGTGAGAACTCGTCGGAGTAGCAGCTGCGCACATGGCATAGAAGGAGACACAACCCATTCAGAAGTATGCGGCCGGCCCGGGTCTCGGGCTGTGGAGGTGGCAGTGCGAGCTGCACCTCTTGCATAAGGGGCTGCTGGACGTCATGTTGGGAAAGGAGGTGCTTACAGAGGCGACTGCTACGGACGCAGAGAAGCAGGCCTTCAAAAAGAAGAACACGGAGGCACTCATGGTGCTGGTATCTGGGAAGGCCGAGTCGCAGTGGGACTACTTCCAAGGTTGTAAGCTAGCAGCCAAAGCTTGGTAAAAGCTTTGCGCCATCCACCAATCCAAGTCGCTCGGGAACAAAATCTTCGCAATGAAGCGGCTCCTTATGATGAGAATCGAGGAGGGAGATGATGTCATCTCTGCCATGCAGCAGATTGAGTCGCTCGCCTCGCAATGCAATGACGTGGGATAGAAGATCGATACGCAGCTGTAGGCGATGGCCCTCCTCATGGCCCTACCTGATAGTTGGGATCCACTCATCACCGTTCTCTGAGGATGGTCGGAGGACAAGCTCACCTATGGCGTGGTCGCAGAGTACATCCGCAACGAGGCAGATCTACGGAGCTGCGGGGAGACCTCTTCTTCCTCATCGGCCCTTGTCACCAAAACACGTGGTGGCGGAAGCGGGGGCCGAGGACGTGGCAAAAAGGGTGGTGGCAAGAAGGGCGCCAAGAAAGGTGCGTGCCGCAATTGCGGCAAGGAGGGCCATTGGGCCTGTGAGTGCCCGGAGGAGGCAAAGACCGACAGCAAAAACTGCAGGTCTCTCCTCAACGGCAACAAGAATCACTTCCTCAAGAAGGCCAATATGCAGTGCCTAGATTTTGGGGCCGAGGAGCACACCCAAGTCAAGAAAGTTGGGTTCGTCACGTACGAGAAGTCCTCCAAGTCGATGGTGGTCGCGAACGACAAAGTTGAGCCGGTGGCCGGCCAAGGCGATGTGGAGATGGAAGTCGTGGTGGGCGGTAAGAAGGAGCTGTGCACAATCCGTGATGTGCAGCACGTCCCCAGCCTGGCTGACATCCTGAGTGTCAGCCGCGTGATGGAAAAGGGGTATGAGGTGCTCTTTCGCAGGAAAGGCGCAGTGGTGCGCATTGACGGTGAAGGCGAGGTCGTGCTGGAGGCAAAGCGCGAGTGCGGTCTCTACATCGTGGAGACCAAGTTGGTCCCCGCGGCATTGGACGCAGCGGACTCGCAGGAGCGCGTCGTAAACATGGTCAAAGGAGGAAGTGCTGATTTGGAGCTCTGGAACTGACGGTTGGGGCATTCGGCGCCCGCAACCGTTAGGGAGAATGCAAAGCACAACATGGTCCACGGCTTCGTCATCGACGGTGCAGACGTGGCAGCAGATGCAGCAATGCACAAAAACTGCGAGCCTTGCATTTTGGGCAAGGCGCGGCGCAAGCCATTCAACGAGAACGAGGCTCGCACGAAGGACCTGCTGGAGGTCATGCACAGCGATGTGTGCGGACCGTTTAAAACACCGTCAACCAGCTGCTTGAGATACTTCGTCACCTTCATTGACGACTGCAACAGAATATTCTACATGTACTTCATGAAGCGGAAAGGCAAGGTCCTGGACCGGCTTAAGGAGTACGTCGCAGCGGTGGAGAGGCAGACTAGCCGGAAGGTCAGAGCACTACGCAACAACAATGGAGGAGAGTACGTGGGCTACAGTGGGTGGATGAAGCAGCAGGGCATCAAGTGGGAACCCACAACGCCGTACTCGCCACAGTCCAACAGAGTGGCGGAGCAGGCAAACCAGAAGCTGCTCAACATGGTGCGGACCATGCTTGTGGATGCGGGATGGCCGCGAGGGTTCTGGGCAGAGGCTGTACGTACAACGAGCTACACCATCAACCTCACCCCAACAGCGGTGCTAAAGGGTAAGGGCGACTGGAAGATGCTGCATGAGGTTTGGAGCGGGCGCAAGCCAAACGTGGCACACCTGAAGGTGTTCGGGTGCGAGGCACACACGATGGTGCAGGCGGCGTAGCAACGCGACAACAAGGTAGAACCGTGAGCAAAGCCGTGCTTGTTCCTTGGCTATGAGAGTGCACACAAAACGTACCGAATCTGGGACCCGCGCACGCAAGTGATCATCCGCAGTCATGACGTCGAGTTCGACGAGCAGCAGAGCTTCAGCAGCAACAGCAACAACATGAGCGCTGGGAACATTCCAAAACAGGGGGAGTGGTTCCAGCTCCTTGACTACAAGGAGCCGGCGGATGCGAAGGTCGATGATGCAGCATCGGAGCGCGACGGTGCAACAGGGGCAGCAGCCGATGCGGAGGACTCCAACGACGATGCAGCTCGGCCGGAGATCCGGTGGAATGATCCGTCGAAGGAGGCACCACGGGTGCCAAAGCGCGCAATCCCGGCGGAGTTTGCGTCGGACATCGGAGAAAAATCCTCTGGACGCACCGCCCGTCTGGTTGATGGTTCACCGGAGTGGGAGAGATCCTTAGGGAGCCGTCTGGTCGATGATTCACAGGAGCGGGCAGAGTCGGAAGGATGGCAGCAGAGTGACGAGACGCCACCAAAAGTGCCGCGCCGCAGCGGGAGGCAGCAGAGAGCGAGGAAGCGTTTCGACGTAGGCACCGGTCGATGGATCGGCATGACGCGGTGCATGCAGGCTGCATCAATGGAGCTGACGACCCTGCAAGAGGTGCTTATGCGGCCCTAGGGGAAGTAGTGGGATGCCACCATCAAGTCGGAGCTGGCGTCCATTGCAGAAAACGACACGTGGAAGCTGGTTGACAAGCCGAAAGATGCCAAGGTCATCGGCTCCAAGCGGGTCTTCAAGACCAAGTTCACAAAGGAAGGTGTGGTTGACAGGTGCAAGGCGCGGCTCGTGGCAAAGGGGTACGCATTGCGTAAGGGCGAACACTACGATGAGACGTTCACCCCCGTCGCCAAGTTCACAAGCATCTAGGTGATCCTTGCGGTGGCAGTCGTGAAGGACGTGGAGCTCCACCAAATGGATGTAAAGATAGCCTTCCTCAACGGCATCATCAATAAAGAAATCTACATGGAGGTATCGGAGGGGGTGGAGGCGCCAGAGGGGAAGGTGTGCAAGTTGCGAAAGTCCTTGTACGGGCTAAAACAATCGCCCCTATGCTGGTACCAACAGATGGACAACTTCATGGCACAAGTCGGCTTCAAGCGCTGTGAGTCGGATCAAAGCGTGTACGTGCGGCGCAGCAAGAAGCTCCATTAGATTGTCGCACTCTACGTCGACAATCTGATCGTGTGCTCCTCAGACCTGTGGAGCCTACAGCAGATGAAAGAGTAGCTGAGTAGCAGGTTCCAGATGTCAGACATGGGGGAGCTGGAGTTCTACCTCGGGGTGAGCATTACGCGGAACCGGAGGGCGTGCACGCTTGAGCTGGGACAGGCCAAATACGTGGCCAAGGTGTTGAAGCAGTACGGCATGGAGGATTGCAAACCAGTGTGCAGTCCTGTCTCCACGATGTGTGAACTGAGAGCGGCAATGGCGCTGCAAACAAAAGAAGAGCGGGAGGATATGGCTGGGGTGCCTTACCAATCGGCCATGGGCAGCCTCATGTACGCCATGGTTGCAACTCGACCGGATTTGGCCTACGCGGTGGGCCAAGTGAGCAGGTACGTGGCCGATCCACGGCCACTATACTGGCAGGTGGTCAAGCGCATCCTCCGCTACCTGCAGGCGATGCAGCACGTGCGCCTTAGGTTTGACTGCAAAGGGCAAGCGGACCCTTTGTACCTGGTCTGCTACACGGATGCAGACTACGCTTGGGATGTGGACAAGCGGAAGTCCACATCCAGCTACGTGTTCTTCTTCGCTGGTGCAGCGGTCTCGTGGTGCAGCAGGAAGCAGGGCTGTGTCGCCACCTCCACAGTGGAAGTGGAGAACATCGCGTTGGCCGAGGCGGTGAAGGAGGTGGTGTGGCTCCGCAGATTGCTAGAGGAGCTGGGCGTGCCGCAATAGGAGCCAACGGTGGTGCAAGAGGACACCACCGGCTCCATCTTGCTAACCAACAACCTGACGCAGCATAGGAGGACAAAGCATATTGACATGCGTTACCACTATGCACGGGACATGGTCAAGAAGGGGCAGGTGGTGCTGCAGCACTACAGCACGCACAACATGCTTGCGGATTGCTTGACCAAGGCGCAACCCGCGGGCCGGCACGCGATGATTGTGGCCAGACTTGGGATGACGAGCTATGATGGGCTGGAGGGCGCAGCGGAAGATGAGTGAGAGCCAGCAGGTACAGCGGGCATGGCAGGTGCAAGGGGGAGAATGTTGAAAAATTGCCCCTCCGCATGCCCAAGTGCGGCGCCGGGAGGCGCCGATGAGCCGCCAGAAAATGGTAACGCCACTCCGGCGGATCTGGAGACTCGAGGATTGCTCAAATCATAAAATGGATGATTGTTATTGACGAGTTGACAAGTTGACGAGTTGCTGAATCCGGTGGAAGTTGTTTTGCTGGAATCGGACAAGTATCGAGGGAGATATGGCCTTCCAAAGTTGAGGTGTGCGCAGCGACTCTGGGAGCCGGCTACGACTCAAAATCCGGTGGATAATCGACCGGATTGATTAACAAAAACACCATCTGGAGAAATTTCTCCAGAGGGCCTGCCGAGGCGTCCGGTGGACAATCCACCTGATCCGGTGGATCATCCACCGGATCCAGTAGTGCAGGTTGTTACTGAGGGACTTAGCCAAAAACCTGGCTCGGTGTCCGAAACTCAGTAGTCAAAATCTTTACTGCAGGTCCGCGGACAGGTTTCGAACCTCGTCACACCCCATCACCAAACTCGACCCAAAGGTGGGTTAGGTGCGTGGAAACAGTGCAGGAGACCCCTACACCATGTGCAAGAGGACCTGCGCCTTGGGAAAGGTGCTTCGCACGTGAAGGAAGGCGCCACGGCGTGTGCGCACCATGGAAGGGTTAGGCATTTCTGTGGTGGGTGAGACCGGCGCTTCTGCAAGCATAACTTGGGCCACGCTTGGCCAAATTGTATGCAATTTGGTGCATTGAAAATCTCATGCCTAGCCCTATAAATGTTGTGATCATGTTTATGTTTAAAAACTAACGCAAAATGACGTTATTCCCTTCGCAAACTCGCTATCTCTAAGTTTCTGCTCACATAGCGTGAGGCGCCCAGAAAGCTCACGCTCAGTCTTAGATTCGCCTAAAAGTAGTAGACGTGAACCATTAGAGAAGATGAGACAAATGTCGGGACCGCACCACGCAGATTACCTCTTGAAAGCGCCTGGGGGGCCTTGGCTTCTGTGTGGTAGACCGAGGATCAGCAGGGGTCCAAGGTCTCACCATGGAGATGCTTGTGTGCCTTCGTCGGCATCTCCCCATAGTCAAAGGCCTGGTGTTTTTGGGATCCTGCAGGTCGTCGCATCGTTGAGTCACACGACACGCTCTTTTTTGAGTCTCTCACCCACTGTGATCTGACATCGATCACGTTGCTATGCGTCATGCACGTTCCCACGTGTGAGGTTTCTTGACGGACGGGGGAGTCTGAGCCTACGAGCACCTCTTGCCCGACTGATGTTTCCGTTTCAGCTCCCTCCACTTCTCGGTCTCCGGATGTTGATGATCCAACGATCATTGCTGTTGGCCCAGAAACCTTTCCAGCACAGCCGGCTTCTACCCCTTTTCCCTCGCATCCGACAGGTGCCCATGATCCTGTACCAGTGTCCGCTAGTACCCTTGCCTCTGTGCGTGGTCCTACCTCACCTGCTCCCACTGCGACACCCAACCCCGTGTCTCCCACACATGCATCTTCTCACACAGCATCACCAGTTCCTTTGCCGCAGGCCTCACTAGCTATGGTCGTGCCTGTCTCTGAGCCCGAGGTGCACCCCTCGAGCCCAGGTTACTCACATGAGTCCGGCGGTTGTCTTCGACCATTGGACTTCGATGTCCAACGAGTGTCAGGTTCCGTACCCAGGCGCTCCACTCACAGAATCACGAGTGGTGATCCCGGCACAAAGGCCCTAGGCCTGAGTGCCCGCACTGAGCACATAGAGGTATATCCAGCGTGCCCCGTAGGGCACGAACTTGTCACTCGCGAGTTTCATATGATTTGTGATGCAGCAGTTGACCTTGTGGTCGTCAGACCTAACACTGAAGTGTGTGCTCTTGCCACATAGAGCTCTCCATCTATAGCGGCTGACCCGGGCACACAGAGGGAAGCTCTCTCATCACTTGATGCTGACGCATGGCGTGCTGCCTACAAGGATGAGCTTTGTCCCATCCGAGAGTAGGGAGTTATAAGCTAGTTAACCTTCCACCTCGGAGGAAGGCTATTAAGGTCAAGTGGATCTTTTACAAGAAACTGAAGCCGGATGGCTCACTGGAACACCACAAGGGTTGCTTGGTCGTCCAGTGGTACTCTCAAATTGAGGGCATTGATTACACTGACACCTTTGCCCCTGTCGGCCGCATGACCTCAGTTCGAGCTCTGTTCGGTGTAGTGGTTCAGCATGAATGGGAACTGTACCAGATGGACGTGAACAATGCGTTCCTCCATGGTTCTCCGGATTAGGAGATAAATGTCGCTCAGCCACCAGGCATTGAGGACAGTGACAAGGTCTGGCGATTGCGCAAGTCCTTGTACGACCTTAAGCAGTCTCCTCAGTGTTGGAACGAAAAGATCACTGGCACCCTGACTGGTGTCAGATACATACAAAGCGAGACAGATCCCTCTCTCTTTATCCAACGGATGCTTGAGCAGCTCACCGCCATCCTTGTCTATGTCGACGACCTTCTGATCGCGTCTTCTTCCATGGAGGCCGTGAAGGAGGCCAAGGCGGTCCTCCAGACTGCCTACAGGATGAAGGACCTTGGTCCTACAGTGATGCTTCTTGGCATGGAGATTGTGCGAGACCGCAGACGTTGGACACTACTGCAGCATTAGGCCCGATATGCACGTGTTGTGGGGGAGCACTTTAGCAACTTCCTTGGCGTAGTGTCCACGACCTCCACACCTCCCACACCTGACAGGCAGGATGCTCTGAAGGTAGACGATCCCACATAGTTGGGGGAGACAGTGGATGTGACCTTGTACCTCTGTCTTATCGGATCTCTGATGTACCTAGCAAATACCACACATCCTGATATTGCCTTCGTCATCAATCTCCTTGCACAGTTTTCTCAAGCTCCACGCGCTAGTGCCCTTCATGCGGCTGTGAAAGTGGTGTGGTATGTGGTTTCCACACTGTACCTTGGATTCTGCTTCCACCGGTAGTGTTCGATGGTCCTTGACGGCTACACCAACAGCGACTGGGCCTTGAGTTAGAATGGACGCAGTCGCACCGGTTCCTGCTCGGTGGTACTACTGTGTCCTAGCGCAGTGGCCAGGAGGGCTGCATTGCACATAGCTCATTGGAGGGAGAGTATGTTGCTCTGGGTGCAGGGGCCACTGAGGTAGTATGGCTGTAACGCCTGTTCGTTGAGCTGGGTAAGTCAGTACCTGCCATTGCGCTTTGGTGCAAAAACTAGAGTGCTCTTGCCATTGCGAAGAGCTCTTGTGTCTTTCACGCTCGTACAAAGCACATTGCGGTTGAGCATCACTTTGTGTGTGATATGGTGGAGCGACACGTGATCTCCGCCATATGGGTTGGCACTGACATGCAGCGTGCTCACTTTTTGACAAAGGCACTAGCACGCGGGAAGTTTCTGGTGGCCATTTGTTCTATTGGGCTTCTCCCATTGCCTGAGAGTGGGTGAGTGTGGGTTGTTTCTGTGTCTGTGTCATGACCATTTTGGCACTCATTGTCGTACTCGTTTGAGTGTCGCACGTGTATTGACATGCGTAGCATCAGGTCATGGGGGAGTGTTGTGATTTGTGACGTTGCTGTCGACCTGTACAATTTACTGTGACCACTCTGCAATGTCCATACTCGTGCAGATCCATGATGTGGACCCTGGTGGTACCGGTGCGTCATCTGGTGGTGGACAACCAGCTTGGTTTACTGGTCTACACTCGTGCTGATCCCTGATGTGGACCCTGGTGGTACCGGTGCGTCATCTGGTGGTGGACAACCAACTTAGTTCACTGGTCCATACTCGTGCAGATCCCTAATGTGGACCCTGGTGGTACCGGTGCGTCATCTGGAGGTGACCGATGATCATTCCAGAGCTCTGGACGCTACCCGGGACCTCCTGTAGTTTTTCTGCAACACGTAGGAGTTGATCGGTTGACTGGCCGTGTACCCGATTTGCATTGTGTGTACAGCGTTTGATGCCGGATGCATGCATGTGACCAGTCGTAACGTCCCGCTTGTGATTCTACATGTCTAGGTTTAGAAGGCGTAGCATTCTGACATGTCTGCGATGAGTTACGGCCAAAACAATGGTTTTGGACCGGTTTTAGGACAGATCTTGTGCTGCCGTGTACGACACCCGCTGTGCGCCGTGGCAGGTGCGTATGCCATGGATCGTTCATTTGTCATTTCTCTCTTTAAATTCTATTGAAGCATTATGACACTTTGCCTTGTGTCTCCTAGCCAGACCCTTGCCGTTGTGTGTACGACTTGTGACTGTCGTCATTGTCTGACCTGGCACTGACGCCTAGTTAGTAGTTGTGTTACTAGGAAGCTTGCAAAGTAGAATGCAGCGGCATTAGCAGCCACAAGCAGCAACCGCAGCGTAGCAGCAGTAGCAGCACAGTAGCAACATTGCAGCTACTGTAGTGACAGCAGCACCAGCAGTGGCTACAGCAGCAACGGCTGTGGCAACAACAGCCACAACACCAATTGCAGCTGCGGCGGTAGCAAGCAGGTGCAACACCGGCCTCGAGCAGTTGTAATAGCCACTGCAGCCAATGCAGCAGCCGCTGCAGCCACAGTTGCTGTTGTTGCAGCAACCATAGCAGCACTTGTTGCAGCAACTACTGCTGCCGACGCGAGGGACCCGGCCCCAGGGGGGGAAGGGCGACAGTCGGGTCTGTCGTGCCAACGGAGGGCACGAAAGAATGCCGGCCGAGCGCCGGCGCACGAGACGGTGCGTGCCGGCCAAATTCTGGCGCCCCGTCAGCCTCCGACTGGCTGCACGGGAGGGGTAGGAGCAAGTTTCTCCCTCCACTCCGCTCGCCTCGTGGGTCGAGCCAGACAGCCAACAAAAAAAAGGGACAAGGGGAGTCCACAAGTGAGGCCCTCGAGAAGAACCCTGGATGAGGCTTTCCCACAAGCAGCAAAGTGATCGGTGATAAAAAAGAAACAAAAGAAAAGAAAAACAAACAAGCTCTTGGCAGCACCGCCAATGACGCAGCTGCTAAGGGCAGCTCCGTCAGCGGCCAACGCCGGCTGCCGCCAGCGTCACCACAGTGGTAGCAGTAGCAGCAGCAGCAACAACAACCACAACTGCAGTAACAGCAGCAAGAGCTGCAACAGCAACAACAACAACAGCAGCAGCAGCAGGAACAGCAGTTGCAGTAGCAGCAGCAGCAACTGCAGCAGCAGCAGCCGCAACAGCAGCAGCAGCAGCGGCCATCTAGCCCAATGACCCTGGCGCGCCAGGTTCGCGCGCTGGCAGACTTGCAGGCGGAGAGCCGTCAGGCTTTGACGAGGCAAGTCGCTGAGCTGCAGGACCTGGTCAGGGGCTGATTGCCCTAGCAATAGCCTCAGTCTGTAGATTTGAGCGAGGACCACCTCACTCATGGCGGTAATGCTAAGGAAGTAATCGAGACTCTCTCTGACTCTGGAGATGAGGGCGAGGAGGATTTGCTGTGTACACACCTTTTGCGCCTAGAGGCATGCCGCAAAGTGCGTGATGCAAATGCCGCCCTCCAGGGCACGAGCTCCATCACCGACGTTAGCCTGGGCTCAACTCATCACCCTCTGAGCTTTGGGAATCTGGCTCTACAGGCTCATCTGGACAAGGGGGTTTCCTCCTCTTCGCCCGTTCCCGCAGTGGCTTTGGCTGTCGCCCCGCCGGTGGTCAGGCCACCCAAGTGGTTTGAGTAGGACTCACCCGTCTTTCGGACTAGGAACGACTACAAATCCTAGGAGCCGTGCTTCCGCATGTGGGCCATGAGCGAGGGGGTCCTTGCCTACTACCTCACCCCCTACCAGGCGTCTGACCCTACCCAGACTCAGATGGCGGTCCGTGCCGCCTCTGGCTTGATGAAGGCCGCTCCAGACTACACCATGGACTTCAGTCGACTTCAACTCCCTCTGCCAGACTTCTCAAGAGTCTGCAGCTTACTATTGGCATCGGGTGATCCAGCTGCATGAGGAGCTGGGAGATGATGCCCCTGCGTAGTACCCATCGCTCCAAATCATCCTCTATGGCATCCACCCCGATTACGCACGCATCTTCAGCAACCTTGACCAGACTCTGCTGCGCGACATGGGGAGTGACGGGACATTACTATGCTGGGCCACTCTCTACTTCCTGGAGGTTGTTGGCATGGATGCAGTGAACCGCGCCCGTCGCGCCACCGCTTCAACTGTAGTTGCCGCCACGTCTTCCTCCCCGCCGCCTACAGCGACAGCGGCACCAGCTCAAAAGAAAAGGGACCACAGATCGTCTACTGGTGGTAACAATAGCGGTGTGACCAGTAGCAGCACCAGCATGAGCAGCGACAGTCGCAGCAGCAGTAGCGACAGTAGCGGCAGTAGCGACGACAACAATGGCCTAAGAAGCACTGGGGGTTGCCGACTCGTGTGCTTCAACTATGGTGGTGACCACCGCTATCCCGACTGCACTAGCCTGACGGGCTGCCCTCTGGACTAGGTCAAAGTTACGCGAGGACTGTAATAGTCGCACGAGGCGCGCTTGCGCCAGACGTCCGGTGTGACAGCCCGCTTGGCCGCCACGATCGCAGTCGTCCCGGAGCAGCCCACCATCGTAATGATCCCCCCCGGCGACCCTCGCGACCTGGCGCTCGCTGACCGGGATAAGACGATCGCCGAGCTGCACCAGCTTCTCGCCCTACGCTCATCTCAGGGAGGTGCGAGTAGGTTGATTGAGCCGGGGGGGTCCTATGGCCTGTGGACTATCTGTCCTATTGCGTGATGATGCCTGTGGTGATCTTCTTGTACAGTCATGTATGCGTGACGGACCTGATGATGTGTCTTGGTTGCATGCGTCCCGTGTGCATTCTGTCGCTCGCCTTGGCGTGTCGCCCTCCGAGCTCCCCGCTGCTGCGCCTTGTTCCGTCGCCGAGTGCCATGTTGCCCCATGTACCCGCGTCACGGATGCCACCTGGGTCATTGATTCTGGTGCCATCCATCACATGACGTGTCTTCGTGATGCCTTTGTCGTCCTGCATCCCGTTGGTGCCGTTTGCTCTGTTTGCACTAGAGCTGGCCATGAGGTCCCTGTCCAGGGTGTTGGGGTTGTACAATTCATCGATCCAGCTGGTCCTGTATACATCTCTGATGTCCTCTTTGTCCCTCATCTTGAACTCAACCTACTGTCTGTCCATGCTTGCACCAAGATGGGCCTGGGTGTCACACACACACCTGTCGGTGCTCACATCAGTGGGACGATCGTCGATGATCTCTACCACATCTCTGGGTTGCCTACCAGTGCCCTCCCCTTACCTCTTTCTCCCACTACGCGTTTCTTTGTCGCTTTTGCTCTCTCCCCTGAGCACCACCACCTCCTACATCGACGCCTTTGTCATGTGCACCTAGGGGCTTTCGACAGGCTGATCTGCACTCAGCCTGCTCTCAGTCTTGATGCGACGTCCTTTAAGGCTCCGCCCATGACCGACTCTTTGTCCTGTGCTGAAGGCAAAATTCACCGCTCTACCTATCCTAAGTCAGTTTCTAGGGCTCGTTGGCCCCTGGAGCTCGTTCACTCCAACCGCATGGGCCAACTCCCTGTGGAGTTTCAGGAGGACCAAGGTCGCTACGTCATGACGCGGACTGACAACTTCACGCGCATGGGCTAAGTTTTCAGTCTGCGTCAGAAGAGCGACGCGGCCATCACTTTCTGCGTCTGGCTGGTCATGGCTGAACGCTAGGCCAGCCACGCGCTTAAAACATTTTGCTCTGACCGCGACGGCGAGTTCCTTGGTGACATGGTGTGCCACTTCACCGAGGACGGTGTTTTCCACAACCTCTCCGCTCCGGCCACCCCGCAACAGAACGGTGTCTCAGAGCTTTGGAATCGCACCATGGAGGATGTGGTTCGTGCCATGCGCATCGACAACGCCATGCCTGAGGCCTTTGCCTTCGAGGGCATGGTGTACATGACCTGGGTCTGGAACCACATTCCTCATGGCCCCCTCTCAGGCCACCGCACACCCTACGAGCTCTGGTACGACCATCGTGCCAATCTCTGCCTTGCTCGTGTCTGGGGCTCCCTCGCCTATGTCTGGTTCATACCGGAGCAGCAAGGGAGCAAGCTCTCTCTGCGTGCCCGCATCTGCGCCTTCGTCGGCGTGGCCCTGCGGTTGAAGGCCTGGCAGTTATGGGACCCTGAGCGGCGCCGCGTTGTGGAATCACGTGACGCTCTTTCTCTTTAGCATCTCACCTTCCGTGACCTTGCTCGCATCCACGCTCTCCGTGCCGCTCATGCCCCTGGATGTACTCGGGCTTGTTGTGAGGGGGAGGTGCCTATCGTAGTTGGCTCAGTACCCCCGGCCAGTGTGGTCACTCCATCGCAGACACCCCAGCGGCTGTCCCCGTCTGCTGCTGGTACTATCGCCCTTGCCTCTGCGCCCCTACCCGCCCAATCCTGGGCCATCCTTGTCCTCGGCCTAGCCCAATCCTGCGTCCACGTCCGCGTCTGGCTCGGAGGCGTCCCTATCACCGACCCTGCCTGCTCCTACGTCCACGTTAGCGTTTGGCTCTGAGCCGTCACTATCCGTGGTCGCTGACGCGTCCGCATCCAGCACAAAGCTGTCTCCAACCACTACGACCACACCATGCTCCACTGATGTGCCTGCCGTGCAGCCCACTCCTGCATCCGAGTCGGCGGTGGCCCCTGCTCCTTTCTTGTCTGACCCCTATACGTGGGCACCCGGCGAGCGCCTCCGCCCTACTCCGACTGTCGACAGCAGTCTCTAAGGCAGGCACCTGGCCCCTTGCCCTACCTCGCCAGCCGCCAGCAGTGATGTAGGCAGGCGACTCCGACCTCGCTCCACGCGTAGCGTTGCCAGTGGTGACCCAAGCACGAAGGCCATCGGCCTAAGTGCTCGCGACCTCATGGAGGTTCACCCTGGCTGTGCCACGTGCATGACACTGCTTGCCCACGAGCACGATCTTGCCCGTGACACCTCTGAGTCCATGGTCACAATCGACTTTCCTTTGCATTGTATTCCCTAGCCACGCGCAGTGTGCCACCGTTGTCTCCCAATCCCACCACTCTGCTTGAGGCCTTGTCAGCCCTTGATGTTGAGCAGTGACAAGCTGCATGCAAGGCTAAGCTTGAAACCATCCGTGAGCACGGCGTCTTTGAGTTAGTGAACTTGCCAAAGAACCGCAAGGCCATCAAGGCCAAGTGGGTTCTCTACAAGAAGCCCAAACCAGACAACACGATGGAGCGCTACAAAGCCCGCCTGATGGCAAAGGGCTTCTCCTAGGTCCCTGGTGTTGACTATACTGAGACCTTTGCTCCTGTTGGCCGGATGACGATGGCGCTGACATTGCTGAGCCAGGTGGGTCAACATGAGTGGGAGCTTCACCAGATGGATGTCAACAACGCGTTTGTGATTGGGGACCTTGATCTACATGGTCCAGCCACCCGGCTTTGAGGATGGCACCGGTGGCTTGTACCGGCTACGGAAGGCCTTGTACGGCCTGAAGCATTTTCCTCACTATTGGAACCAGGAGATCACCAGCACGCTGAGACGCACCGGGTACGTTCAAAGTGACGCTGATCCATCCATGTTCCTCTCACATTCTCCAACGCCGCTTGCTGCCATCCTCATTTACGTGGATGATCGTCTGATAGCCTTGTCCAACCTGCATGCCACCAAGGCTGTTCTCTCCTTGGCCTACAAGATGAAGGACCTCGGCAAGGCCTCTGTCTTTCTTGGGATGGAGATTTGCGTGACCGTGTCCTCCGCACGCTCCGCGTCCATCAGGCACGTTACGCAAAGGCTGTGGGGGAATGCTTTGCTGATCTCCTCACTACTGTTCGCACTGCCTCCATACCTATGACCCTTGAAGGGCAGGCTGCCCTGAAGGTGGACAACCCAGCTGACCTGGAGGAGCCAATCAACATGACTCTGTACTTGCGAGTCATCGGCTTGCTCATGTACTTGGCCACCACGACACAGCCTGGCATTGCCTTCACTGTCAACCTACTCGTCCAGTTCTCACAGTCTCCACGCCAGTAAACACTTGAGGCAGCCGTTTGGTGTGTGTGTTATGTCATGTCCATCGCATGCCTCAATATGTGCTTCTGCGAACAGGTGTCCTTTGTGCTCGACCGGTACACAGACAGTGACTGGGAATGGAGTCCAGATGGCAAGAGTTGCACCGGCTATGTCTTCCTCATTGGGAGTACTGTTGTGTCCTAGCGTAGTGGGAAGTAGGGCTACATTGCACGCAACACTATGGAGGCAGAGTATGTTGCTCTGGGCATAGGATCAGCTGAGTGTGTCTGGCTTGTTCGTCTGCTGCGTGAACTACGTCAGTCCATTCCCCCCGTGGTGCTTTAGTGTGTCAACATGAGCACGAAGGCAATCGCCAAGAACTCAGGTGTGTTTCATGCATGCACGAAGGACATCAACGTCGAGCATCATTTCGTACGTAACCTGGTTGATCGTGGTAAGATCCGAGTCATCCACGTGTGCACTGACAAGCAGCGTGCCAACTTTCTAATCAAGGCTCTGGGCCGTTCAAATTTTTATGCGGCCACTCGTTCCGTGGGACTCTGCCACGCTCCCGTTGCAGGTTGACCCCTCATGTGCCATCTTGCTAGTGCTGTGCTTGTTGCCTGCAGCCTTTGTGTGTATCTTGCCTTGTCTAGCGTTAGAGTCTGTATGTGTATGGACGTGTATCATCCTGCGGTCATGGGGGAGTGTTGCATTGTGTGTTTTACACGGCTTACCGTGACCCCTCGGCTTATGTCCATTCATGTGCAGATCCCTGACATGGCTACTGTGGTAGAAGACTGGCGGCCAGACGGGCGCCCAGAAGACAACTTTCTTAGTTAGATTCACACTGTGGGGCAGCACATAGGCATGCAGCCTGTCAGGTTGTAGCTCTTGTCAACGCAGCCACTCTGGTTTAGACGGCTCGCTGTTTTGACTTGTTTGCAGGGAATTTTGCCCAAAACTGTGCTTTTGCCAGTGTTTTGTTCTTGCCTGAAATTGTGCGCACATGTGCGTCCCGTGTATGTGCACCCACTAGGTCTGAGACACCATTTAGGCTGCACAGGCCTCAGTTGTTAGCTCTCTCTCCACATTTGCTTGCAGCCAGACGCGTTGATGCGTCGTGCTAGTCAGACCCTTGTAGTTGATTTATGCCCTTCTGCCTAGCACGTGCTTGCACACATTTTGTCACATCACTGTTGCACACACAATGACGCATATGGAAATGCTGCAAAGAGAATTACGCACATGACAATGCTGCACAGGAAATAGTACATAGGATAACACCATGGATGGAGTATTAGTACACCCATCATTTCGCCAGATAAAGCAGCAGTGTCCATGGTAAAAAACAAACCGACGGCGGTGTCAAGAGTCGAAAATGGAAAGGCGGCGGTGTCCATAGTCGAAAATGACATGACAGCGGTGCCCATGTTTTTTGTCGTACGAGCAGAAACGAGCAAGGCTGATTTGTATTTCATGTATATGAGACACTTGACATGAATTTTTACTTTGATCTTCGGCGGTCATCGCGAGCTCGCAGGTGGAGTTTCGCGGCAAGACCACCCTGCAAGCTTGCGATGACCCTGCCAAGGGCGCAAATGCTCCGGAGTCCATCGTTTCGGTCGATAGATCCGCGGTGGCCATAGTCAAAAGCAAACCGACGGCGGTGTCCATAGTCAAAGACTATGCGTCAGCGGTGTCCATAGTAAAAAATGAGATGGTACCGGTGCCCATGGTTTTCATTGTGCGGGAAAAAAACAAAAATCATGTCAATTGTATCCACTATTTGATCAAAGTATTCAGTCGACATGGACTTGCATGTCCTAAAAAAATGTCGCATGTTTCCAAGCTGTCTTCACAGTCCCTGCTTTGTTTTGTCGTTTATGGTTTTACAGCGTGGAGTTCGTTGAAGTTGGAGCCATGCCTATAAACCGATTTCTATTGGTTTTTGTCTCACATCTCTCACTTGTACACTGTTGTGTCCTCCTGGCTTGTGTACTTCGGTGTGCAGATGACTGACAGCAAGACACAACGCTGATGGAGTGTCATCCGGTGGAGCCGACGCAGGCCGAGGCCCACACGCAGTTTGCTTGAGCCTCCTCCCTCATTTGTGCTGAGCTCCATTGGCAGACCTCCTCGGCGGTCATGCCGCCGGCAGGCACTGTCGCTGCATATACTGCCTGCACATGTCCAGCATCGTGTTTGACTGCACTATTGCATTCGCAACGCCATGTCATGCCTTGGGTCCAAGTTTCATGATTTTCTGGCATTGTTGCTTCTGGGGGTTAACGCAGACGCTGCCTGGGTTTAGGCAGCTATAAAGTCTCACTGTTGTTTTTCTAGCTGATTCTGACCGCACGACTGCGTTCGCAGCGTGTGTATTACGGTATGATCCAATTTTCAGGCAAAACGGATGACGCCCGGGTTTCGGCCGTCGGCCGTCTGGCAGGGCTCACCAAGAAAACCTGCTAGCCTGAAAATAGAGCTATTTTGTGATTGGCTGGTGAAGTGAGTAACAAGCTCTACAGAGTTGGGGGAGGCTAGTTCTTGGAGGGGTCTCCCATTGAATCTCATTCTTCACTCCTTATCAGTTACTTCCAGTTTTCAGCTGCTTTTTGGCGCTTACACTTGCGCGCACGTTTCTGAGTAACAAACCCAGAGCACGCAGATTTAGACTCTAGAGTAGCAGACGGAGGGGGCAGTAGACTAAGCAACGAGCATGGAAGCCCGCACGCTGCATCAACAATGCAGCTGCCCTAATCTACTGCCTAGTATTTCAAGCTTGGTATTAGAGCCAGAGCGTAGCAGCAGCATCAAAAGACTGGCGTACAGGTGCCAGAGAACGCCGGCGCACCCCCATATGTGCCAGTGTACAGGAAATCCTGCCGGATTATTCCGGCAGCATTGACCAGTCTGGTTGCGGCGTAAAAAATTTCCCCACGGCCATTGGGCCAGGGGAAATGCTGCCGGATTTTTCCGGCAGCACTGACCCCCACGCGTGACGCAAGGAGGTGAGCGGCCAACACGTCGCGCATTGCGATGATGACGCACGTCAACTAGGTGTGACCGTGCTGCAAGCAGCAACAACAGTAGCAGCTTGCAACAGGAGCGAGCAGTGGCAGCACCAGCCAGGAGCAGATGTACGGAGTAACAACAGCTGGTAGGAGCAGCAGCTCGTGGCAGCTTGCAGTACTAGCAGCCCGCTACGGCTTGCAGTAGCAGCAGTGCGCAACAGGAGAAAGCAGCAGCATTAGCTGGCTACAGCAGCAGAATAGCGAGCAGCAACTTGCAGCATCAGCCAGTAGTAGCCCGCAGCAGCAACAGTTGCAACTCGCAACAACACTAGTTGTAGCTGTAGCTACTCATAGCCCGCTGCCCGTAGCGAGTAGCGAGCTGGAAGCAGCAATCTACGAGCAGCAAGCTTGCTGCTCGTAGCCCGCAGCAAGCAGTGGGTAGCGAGTAGGGAGCTTGCTGCTCACTGCTTGCGGCTTGTAGCGAGCAGCACGCTCGCTGTGACGACAAAGCAGAAGAAAAAGAAAGGGAAGGAAGAGAATCCCCCACCCCACACGTAATCATGCAGCAGCTGCTGCTGCTACCACGGCCGCTGCAAGAGCCGTAGTAGCTGTAGTAGCATTTGGCAGCTCAGCATCTGCAGTAGCAACGGCTGCTGTAGCATCAATCGTAGTAGTAGCAACAGTAGCAGCAGCAACATCAGGAGCAGCAGCAACCGCAGAAGCTGCAGCAGTTGTAGCACCAGACCAAGAGTAGCATCAGTTGTAGCACCAGCAGGAGCAACAACAGCAATAGCATCAGCAATAGCAGATGCAGCAATAGCAGCAGCCACCCTACAGCTGACATAGCAGCGGCTTCAATAACAGCCACTGCTGACATCAACAAATTTTCAGCTGATGTCATTGCTGATGTCACTGTTGACGTCACCAACACAAAAGGACAGCAACTCTGTAGATAACACAGCCGCAGCTACTAAAGTCAATCATCACTACTGATGTCATAACTGACATCAGCAGCAAAGAGAGAAAAAATGAAAGGTGGAACAAGGATGGCCAACAAAAACTATGGCTACTAGCCCCTAGTGGGGAGGGGTCCTCCTCTGATGGGGGGACCCCTACCCCCCCTTTCCTGCAACAACTACAACAGCTACGACAGCAATAGCAGTAGCAGCAGCAGCAGCAGCAACGGTAGCAGTGCAAACACAGTGTAGGCTCTGTTGTCGGTTATTCCAACTCCATAGATCCACTCGCCAATTTTCACCAGCAGCTCGCAATGCTGACACAACAGCTAGCGGCACTACAGCTACCACCACCGCCATTGTTGTAGCAGTCACAGCAGCAACATCAGCAGCCGCCGCCGCAACAGTAGCATCGAGAGCCGCAACAGTAGCATCAGCACCCACTGCCGCAAGAGCAACAGCCGCCACCGCAGGAACCGCACCACCGTTAGCAAGCACTGTTTGTTCCACCCAGATACGTGAGCCCTGCGATCTCCTATGCCACGTAATACTTGGTGCAGCAACACAATCAGGGACAACAACAAAAGGTGACGTCAGTCCTAGGCCCCACTCTGGGTGCCGGCCGCAGGCCAAAGGACTTTGTAACCCCCCACCGCCGCTTCAGGCTGGCGACCATGTCCGGAGCTGGGAACTCAGCTTCCGGATCTGGGCACAGGGCGAGAGGCTATGGCCTTACAATGTCCTGCCCTTCGACTCCACCTAGGCCGACCAGGTTCATGAAGCCGGTCGCGCCGGGCATGCCCTCGTCCTTGTGGCCCCTCCAACCGCATGCCTCACCCTTGAGCCCTTCCTCGGCGACCTCACCACTGGCACCCTCCCTGACCCGGCAGCAGCCTAGCACGTACTTACGCGCCCTCATTGCCTGTCTAGTGAAACCGAGACCAGCTGCCTACTCAGGGAGCTCAACTCCCTCCGCATGGGGGAGACCGAGATGGTCACCTCCTATTGGCAGCACGCAGAGGACCTTGTGCGCTGCTTGGGAGACGCTGCACCACCCCTTCTCTCCATGCTCCTGACCATCAAGTGCGGCACTACCAGCCCCATCTTTGACATCTTCGTTCACTACTCCCAGGGCGTTCTTGCCATGATGGCTATCCAGGGGACTCTCATGCCCTGTGCGTACAAGCTCTTACTCCGCATCAAGGAAGCTCGTCAGGATTCACACATCCATTGCACGGAGTCCCTTGCCTCTCCTACCGTCGCCTCAATGACTGTCGCCACCCTAGCAACACGAGCATCTTCCGGTGCCCCCTCGTCTGGCAAGAAGAAGAAGAAGGGCAAGAGGGGCAAAGGGACTCAGCACCAGACTAGCGGGTCAGGCAGTGCCAGCCTTGTCTGCCACAACTGTGGCCAGTCAGGACACGGGTGGTATAAGTGTCCACTCCCGACTGACGAGGCTCGCGTCATCGCCACAATGCGTCACCAGCGCGAGCGCTGCCTTGCCACCATTGCCAAAACCGTCGTTGCTCCTGCTGCATCTGCACCACTCGTGATGGCCCCATTGCAGCCTCCTCCACAGCCGTCTGTGCCCGCTCCTCCCTCCCCAGTGTCTTCCTTTCCCTTCCTGGAATCTGGCACTGTTATACCGTAGTTGGTCTACTCCGACAGACCCTCCACCCGCGAGCGCCAGCTGGAGCAGTTCATCGCCTTCTAGCTTGGCCTTCCTCACCCTCCTCCCCAGGGAAGTGTGAGTTACGTCGTCACTAGTTCCTCTCCACCTTGCATGACAAAGTCGATGCTACGATCATGCCCTGTATCTTTGTCTGTCCTGTCCTCTGTTGTGCCTTGTCCTGCTGCTCCTCTTCGTGACGATGTCGCCTGGCTAGATGACTTGCACTCCTAGTTGCCACCTCCGTCCACTTCATCAATGTCACTTGCCCATTGCCATGTGACTGTCAGTGACCTAGCCACACCAGTCCAAGATCTGTCAGAGACGTGGATCATTGAATCCGGGATCATGCATCACATGACGGCCTTGCATGAGGCCTTTAGTGTTCTTGGTCTTGACACCGATGTCACCAGGGTTCGGATGGGCTCTGGAAAGGTATTACCCATTCGTGGTGTCGGCGTCATTCATTTTCGTGGTCCAGCTGGTGATGTCTTCTTCACTGATGTTCTCTTCGTCCGTGGCCCTTGAGCTCAGCCTCCTTTCTATCACTACCCTTGATTGCATGAGCATGGACGTTCTGCATACGCGTGGTGTGGACACTCTGTCTTTGCGTCTATCCGGTCATGTCGTTTTGCATGCCACCACCCATGGCAACTTGTGGCATGTACCACACCTGTCCGCTTCTACCCCTGTCTCCTCCTTGTTGGAAAATACTAGCCACGTGTTTGTTACCAACACCCTATCTTTGTAGCACACGCATCGTTGCCTCTATCACGTCCACTCTACTGTTGTTGACAGCATGCTTTACACATAGCCGGCCACTGGCCTTGACTCAGCCTCCATTCCTATGCCGTGCCCCACTGAGTGCATCGATTGCACTTAAGGCAAGATGCACATTCCACCTATCCCCTCTCTACCTGTCGAGCATTCGCCCCGCTCGACTTGGTTCACTCTGATGTCATGGGTCCCCTCCAGACAGAGTCAGTCGGCGAGCACGGTCGTTATGTCCTGACCCTTATGGACGACTATTCTTGCTATCGCTGGGTCTTATGCCTTCGGTAGAAGAGCGACGTCGCTCCCACCATTCGGGACAGGCTTTTCCGTACTGAATGCGAGTGTGGTCGTCCTCTCCACCACTTCCGTTTTGATCCTGAGGGCGAATTTGTGGAGGAGACCACACTCTTCCTCGCCTCTCGTGGCATCCATCATGAGATGTTGGCGCCTTATACGCCAGCCCAAAACAGTGTCTCCGAGGGATGGAACCGTACCATGGCCGACGCCGTCCACACCATGCGGGTCGAATCCAGCATCTCTGATGGCTTCTACTTCGAGGCCATGACCTACATGACATGGGTCTCGAACCGGATTCTCCACGGACCTATTCCTAGTCAGTCCACCCCATACCCACACTGGTGTGGGGAACGTGCCGACCTGCTCTCGACCCGTGTGTGGGGCTGCGTAGCCATCGTGTGGTTGCCTGCCCCGCACCATGGTGGCAAGCTCAAGCTTCGCGGTTGTCCGTGCACCTTCCTCGGCGTCTCGCGTCAGTCAAAGGCATGGCGCTTCTTGGATCCCACCCGCCACTGCATCGTCGAGTTCCGCAAAGCCCTCTTCTTTGAGGACCTGTCTCCTCGTGACCTTGTTCGCTTCAACACGTTGATGTTCCTCCCGTTTTGTGGGGGAGTGGTGGGTCCGTCCTTTGTCTAGCCGCGTCCGGGTGTTCCATCGTCTGTGTCCGCGGGTCCGTCTTTGCCGGTTGTCCCATGTGTGTCCGATAGCCCCTTAGAGTTGGCTGCCCCGTCCGTGTTTACCAGCCCTTCCGAGCCAGTTGCCCCGTCCGTGTTCGCTAGCCCATCAGGGCCAACTGCCCCGTCCATGTCCGCCAGCCCCTCAGGGCCGGCTGCCCTGTCCGTGTCCGTCAGCCCCTCAGGCCGGCTATCCCGTCAGTGTCCGCTAGCCTCTCAAAGCCGGCTGCCCCGTCCGTGTCCGCCAGCCCCTCAGGGCCGGCTGCCCCATCTATGTCCGCTAGTCCGTCAGGGCAGGCTGCCCCATCTGTGTCTGACAGCCCCTTAGGGCCGGCTACCTCATCCATGCTCGCCAGCCCCTCGAGGCAGGCTTCCCCGTTTGTGTCCGCGAGCCCCGTTCGTGTCTGCCAACCCCTTCGGGCCAGCTGCTCCATATGCGTGTGACGGCCCCTCAAGGTGAGCTTCCCCATCTGTGTCTGACAACCCCTCAGGGCCGGGTGTCCCGTCCATGCCCGCCAGCCCCTTGGGGCCAGCTGCCCCGTTTGTGTCTGCCAGCCCCTTGGGGCCGGCTGCCCCATCTGCGTCTGACGACCCCTGAAGGATGGCTGACCCATCCGTGCCAGACAGCCCCCCAGGGTCAGCTGCCCTGTCCGCGTTTGACAACCCCTCAGGGCCAGCAGCCTCGTCCGTGTCTGCCAGCCCCTCAGGGCCGGCTACCCCGTCCGTATCAGCATGCTACGCACGTGGTCCTGGCGGGAACCTGAGACCCAAGCTGACAGTGAGCACTCAGGCCGCCTCCTCATGTCCTCTCATTGCATGACCCCCTGTCATCCCACGAGGCTCCTCATCTCATGTGCGATCCACTTCCATGATCGTGAGTGGGGACCCTGGCACCAAGGCACTCGGCTTGGTCTCACTGTCACTCATTGCCAATCTACATCCAGTGTCAGCTCCGGGTTATGCCTTGCTCCATCAGGACCACCGGTATGCCGTTGCGGCCACACTGACGCGGATGCCACCAGGGGTGCGGGACATGCATGCCCTCACTGTGTGCCCCACGGAGTAACCAGAGGACCCAACCACCTTGCATGAGGCTCGGACGTCTCCCGAGGCTACTCACTGGGAGGCTGCATACGACAACGAGCTTGCCGCCATTCGGCAACATCACGTCTATGAGTTTGTCGACCTCCCCCCAAGCCGTAAGGCCATCGACGCCAGGTGGGTTCTCCGGCAAAAGTGGAAGCCAGACGGAACCTGGGATAAGTGCAAGGCCTGTCTTACAGCCAAGGGGTTTGCTCAGGTTCCTGGGATCGATTATGACCAGATCTTTGCCCCGGTTGGTTGGCTCTTCACCAGTCGGGTGGGGTTCAGCCTGGTTGCCTAGCACGGGTGGGAAGTGCACGAGATGGACGTAAGCAACGCCTTCCTCCATGGTTCACTGGAAGGCGAGGAGCTCTACATGGTGCAACCTCCAGGCTTCGACGACGGCTCCGACAAGGTCTGGAAGCTGCGGAAGGCCCTTTATGGCTTGAAGTAGTCACGGCGCTGCTGGAACCTGGAGATCAGTCGTATGTTTCTTAGGGGCGGCCTCCTTCGTACCTCTATCGACCCCACGCCATTCATGAGTACGCGAGGTTAGACGCTCGTCGCTGTCCTGGTCTATGTCGACGAACTACTCATCGCATCACCGGATGCTGCCGCCATCTAGCGGGTCAAGGACCTGTTGTACGCTGCCTACGAGATGAAGAACCTCGGGCCAGCACGAGTCTTTCTGGGCATGGAGCTTGAGCATGATCACTCCGTGGGCATCCTGTATGTTCATCACGCCACCTACATCTAGACCCTGTCTGGGCGCTTCATTGAGGACCTGCCCCGCGTGCCGAGAGCATCCTCACCCATGTCGCCTGATGGTTAGGCAATGCTCAAGAGTTTTGATCCAGCCACGGTGGAGGAGCTAGTAGACGTGACCACGTACTTTCGCGTCATCGGGTCACTGATGCTCTTGGCGACGATGACGCATCCAGATTTTGCGTTTGCCATCAACCTTCTCGCAGAGTTCTCTCAAGAGCCGCATTACCTCCACTTTGAGGTCGCGATCTGAGTACTGTGCCTCTTCGTGTCTACCCCATGGCGAGGCCTCATGTTTTGTCGGCAGCCGTCCGTTGTGGTGACGGGATACACGGATAGTGACTGGGCCGGCGGCCCGGACTGTAAGAGTCGTACTGGTTAGATCTTCCTTGTTAGCAGAACAACTATATTGTGGCATAGCGGCAAACAAGGCTGAATTCCACGCAACAATGCTGAGGTTGAGTATGTGGCCCTTGGTTCTGGCACATGTGAGAGTGTGTGGCTGCGCCACCTATTGTCCGAGTTGCGTCAGTCAGTCTTGTCCATCACATTACACTGTGGCAATGAGAGTGCTATGGCCATTGCCGACAATGACGGCGTACACCACACTCGCACAAAGCACATCAATGTCGAGTATCACTATGTACGTTCGTTGTTGCATGACGGCAGCATCAGCATTGTGTGGGTTGAGACAGCACAGCAGTTGGCTGATTTCTTGACCAAGGCACTAAAGCGTGACTTGTTCGAGAAGGCTGTGAGTGTAGTTGGTGTGCATCCATGAGGTTCTCGTTCTCCTTGTCCTCTTGGTCTCTGTGCTCTGTGCCTGTCCATGTAAACAACGCTTGTGAGTCATGGGGGAGTGTTGGTTTTTGTCTCACATCTCTCACTTGTACTCTGTTGTGTCCTCCCGGCTTGTGTATATCGGTGTGCACATGACTGACGGTGAGACGTGACACTGATGGAGTGTCATCCGGTGGAGCCGATGCACGCCGAGGCCTACACGTAGTTCGTTGGAGCCTCCTCCCTCCTTCGTGCTCAGCTCCATCTGCAGACCTCCTCGGTGATCATGCCGCCGACAGGCACTATCACTGCATATGTTGCCTGCACACGTCCAGCAGTGTGTTTGACTGCATTGCTGCGTTCGCAACGCCATGTCATGCCCTGGGTCCATTTTTGTTACTGGGGGTTAGCATAGACGCTGCATGGGTCTAGGCAGCCATAACTTCTCATTGCTAATTTTGTAGCTGATTTTGACCGCACGACTGCGTTTGCAACGTGCGTATTGTGGTATGGTATAGTTTTCAGGCAAAACGGACAACACCCGGGTTTGGGCTGTCTGGCAGGGCTCACCGAGAAAACCTGCCAGCCTGAAAGTAGAGCTGTTTTCTGATTGGCTGGTGAACTGAGTAACAACCTCTACAGAGCTGGGGGAGGCTTGTTCTTGGAGGGGTCTCCCATTGTGCCCCATTCTTCACTCCTAATCAGTTTCTTCCAGTTTTCAGCTGCTTTCTGGTGCTAACACTGGCACGCGTGTTTCTGAGTAACAATCCCAGAGCACCCAGACTTAGACTTGAGAACAGCACAGTGAGGGGGCAGCAGACTAAGAAATGAGCGTGGAAGCCTGCACGCCGCATCAACAACGCTGCTGCCTCAACCTGCTGCCAAGTACTTCAAGCTATTTAGTTGTGCTGTAACCAACGTTTGCGCATCGCACGGAAGAGGACAGTGTTAACTCCAATGAATGCTCGCTGAATTGATGCAGCAAGCGGCAATGAGAAATTGTCCATGGTGGAATTTGCTGACGCCATGCGCACTGTCAATGGACGTTTGTGGCTTGTGCCGACGTCCCCTCATGGTTATGCAAACAGGTTCAACTATTGAACCTCTTGTTTGTACCGGTTGGCACCATGAACAGGTATTGACATGTGTTTTCAAGGTGCTTCCCCGTCAATAAACTGCTCTAAGTTTACACGTATTGTCGAACTTTGACTAACATGTTGGATCGACATGGACAATGGCGTCCGTCCAAATGGCCCGGCACATCATGGATGGGTGCAGCATGGCAGTGCCACGCCGACGGGTCGAAGGAGCCACGTGGCCCGAGCGGGGTCACCTGGGACTGTGGGCGGCGAGACGGGATGGCTTGAGGGTCGGAGATCCTCAAGCACCGCGGTCTTGGCCTAGTTGGCCAAGGATTATGTCAAATCCGTTACAATGTGGTACTCCCATAGCGGACCATGTGGCAGCTCATTGGGCATGGGTCGCATTGAAGGAGCAGTAGGACCGGTATATAGCACGCAACCAAGAGTTGGGATTTCTAGAACCATCATGGGCCCTACCTCCTGTGACTCCGGAGCACATGGCTTGGAACTTGGGAGTTCCTATGCTGTTTAGTAGGCCGCCCAACTGTCCCGAGCCATGGGAGCCATGGCCAAGGATCAAGCCACTGAGTCCGTAGTGGGTATTTGAGTATTATGTCTGAGTTATAATTCAGTGTAATGTATGGGCATTGGTGTCCTAATTCAGGGACAAGGAAGGGCAATGTTGTTTTAATCTGTAAAGGTTCGCAGTTTCTGTTTCTGTGAATGTATGACCGCAAGAGTGACTCAGATGTGTTGTACTGACATAGCCTGAAGTGAGTATTTGCCTGACAAGTACGGGCATCAGAGTAATATTGATGTGTCAAGTATGGGCATCGAAGTAATAATGATGGCCAAAGTGTGGGCATTGTAGTATGATTTCAATGACATTTATTGGCATTCGAGTATTATTCCAGGAACATCAACGCGTATTATTTCAGGGAACAAGTATGGGCCTAAATGTCTCCACAATTACCCAAACCACTCTGGATCTAACCATTTTGAATCCAGGACACTGCACAGCTAGAGCCAGTGGCACAAGTCACATCCACATCCCTGCCTTCCCTGACATCCCATTGCATAAAAGAAAATGTCCTCATTGGCATCAAGAGAGTCGACCTCTTCGTCTTCTTCGTCTCCTTCTTCGGAGAAAACATCTTCCCCATGCCTTTTTTCTGCTTCTACTTCACTTGTGTAGGCTTCCATTAGAGATGCTCCATTGTGTGTCACTGTACAATGGCACATGCTAACATTTCTTGTACTTTTTGGCTGCCACAAGTAGGAATACAGTATCCGATACACCAATGTTGTACCAACTCCCATGAGGAAGATGACGGTCAAGTCTTGTTGGTCACATGTAGTCATGTTTCAGGTTCCTTCTGAAGGTGCTCAAACAGAAGAGACAATTGATTGAAAGAGAATGAAATGAACGTGTGTGAAGTCTATATGTACACATTCTTGGTTTCCGCATGACATTGATTTTTAGTACAAGGGAATTTGGACGCCATTCCCTGACATGTACTCAGAATGCTACAAGCTAGCAGCCATTGTGCAGTGCTACTCCAACCAATGCTGAGTTGAACAAAACTTCCTTGCCATTTGTGGTTTCTGCTAGTGAATTATCCTCTCACAAAAGGAAATTGGACATCATTCATGAACAGGTATGGAGAAGTATACAAGCTAAGGCATTGATCAGTACAACTCAATGACATGCTGTGTTAAACAAAAGTACCAACCCAAGTACCCAAGCTACTCTACTTCAGGAATACAATCCTGGGCCACTTGTGATCTGGCATGCACCTCCTCTTCAGGAACTGTTCTTGAGTAAGCTCTGCAAAGCACACACATGGAAAGAAGCCAGTGTTTGAAATCATGAATGAACCAAAAAGCATACTTGGAGGAGTTTTATGGGAATGGAAAGAAACTGAGACAAACTCACCAAATGTCTAAAGAACGGTTGATGCTGTCCACCTTGGCATGGAAGGCCATCCATGCCTCCTCATGATCCTCGGCTTCATCGTGATCGACCCCATCCTCGTCACTAGAGACTGAGACGGGGTCGACCACCTCCTGCCCCCCATCCTCTCCCCCTCTCCCTCCTCCTCCTCCGCCCCCTCCTGCCCCCCCTCCTCCCCCTCCACGTCCTGTTCCTCCTCCTCGTCCTCGTCCTTGTCCTCCTTCCCCTCATCGTTTGACTCTGCCTCTTCTTCAGCAGGGGGGGCATCCTTCGCCTCATCCACAGAGTACCCCATGACTTCCACGTTGATCCTGCAGGATGCCCTCATACGACACTCTGCATCTAGCTCTGCGATGTGTGCGGCTGCCATCTACTCCGGGATTGGAGCCTCCACGTTAGGACATGCCTGACGGACATGGCCTTGCTTTCCCAGCGGGCACAAATGCGCCGCTTTTTCACCTTGTAGTACCTGTCCAAACGCACTGTGGGCGGACGCCCGCGCCCGTGACGCGGGCCATGTTCCTTCCACTTTGGGTCTGCCAGCTTCACAAGCCACACTTTGGGCAAGGGGAATGGGGCGTTGTACGCCTGCTTGTAGCTGAGGTTGAGGTAGCCAAAATTGACGAACGCCACGGGGTTGAGGGCGTTCTCCAGTAGGAGGCTGCACGCATGCTTGCATGGCACCCCATATTCCCGCCACCGCCTGTATGAGCAGTCTTTCGTGGTGATGTTGGCGTCGCGTGGAGTGCCATTTCGGTACAATGCTTTGCCGCTTGTCCAAGTTTCGGCCTCGTCCCCATCAAGGTCCAAAATTTACTCCCGACTGCGGTCACAATTGTTCTTCACCTTCAAGTAGAGCGCCGGTGCAACGCTGCCCGTGGCGTTGTGTGCCATCTTGCGGCGGATGTGCCAGAGTCTTTGCACAAACACGTGTAGGTTCACAAAACAAAAACACGAGTACATCTTCCGGAGCTCCACGAGCTTGCCATTGAGGGACTCCATGGCATTGCTTGTGGTGTGTCTACCGCAAGGAACAGTGTAGTATAGCCTGCTCCAGTGTTCCTTGGGGATGCCAGGCTCTCCATTTCCACCCAGTAGATAATCCACTGCCCTTGGAACTGTACAGCACATCTCGGTTAGGCAGGCATCCCAATCCGCCTGCATCATCATGTGCGCCAGGTTCCAGAAGAGAGAGCCCGACCTGCCCTGGCACCGAGACTGCACGTTGCGCATTAGGTGTCAGGTGCAGTATGTGTGGGTTGCTACGGGTAGCTTGGCTTCCACGGTGTTGGCCAATCCTTTCTCACGGTCTGAAATGACCGTCGTTCCTTGTTTTGCGGCGGTTGGGTACGCTGCTGCCACCAACTCGCAGAATCAGCTCCAACTGCACGCGTTTTCCCAAAAAACCAAGGCATAGGCAGCGGGCATGGCGTTGTCATTTGCGTCAATGAATTACCTGATGAGGAGTACTTGTTTTTGGCCATTCTTGAGGTGTGTACCATCCATGACGAGGACCCACTGGGTGTGATCAAAACCTCTCCTGCAGGCTCCAGGTACGATGAACACCTGGTCGAACGTGCCAGTTTCTCGATCTTTCTCGACCTTCACGATGGCCAGCGGGTCCACCCTCAGCAACTGCAAGAAAGAGCAGATTGAACACGATTAGTTCCAAAACTATCACAGACTTGAAGCGTTAACAAAAGGAACCACAAAAACAAAGCCAGAAAAGTGAGAATTACCTCCTCCACGTAATGTGGGAATATGCTCCACGAGTCTGACTTCTTCCCGTACATCTTCTCCAAACACGCCTTCTTTACGTGGTATAATGTGGTGTATGGGACCTTGGTGTTGCCCACCTCTGTTACGACCGCTTGGAGCACCTCGGGCATCACCGACGGGTCCTTCACGATGGTGCTCTCGATCTGCCGTGCAACCCACCTCGTGGAGCGTACGGGGTTACCCCGGCCGACTCCGGGGTCACAAAGGTGGCCATCTATGGATGACGTGATGTTGAACGCTACGGACTCCTTGCTATACATCGCACATACGATCCATGGGAACTTCTTTGTTGCATACTGCTTGCATTGTGCCACAAAGCGTGTGTTGATGCTTTTCAACCACCTGAGCGACATGCGGTTGTGAATCGCATACCTCCACGACGGCTTTCCATGCGGCCATATTCTCATATGATGAGCCACCGAGAAAGTTTACCGCAACCTTCTGATTTTTCGGGTTAGCAGGTGGGATCGGGTTTTTGATGCGGGGGAAGACAGCCTTTGCCATGTCGTCGGCTGCCTTTACCTCATCGTCCGACCTGACGGGCAGGCCCTTGGTCGAGTGCACACGGCCGTCTACACGGGACATCCTGAGAGGACCCTCAGCTTCACGGCGTGTGGCCCCGTCGATGGCAGGGGGTGGTACATCGTTGTACTCGTGAGGGGGTGTCTGGCGCGTCAAGCAAGGCTCGTCTGCCACGTTGTCATCGCTGTCCTCCGGTGGGAACCAGGATGATTTGACAGCTCCGCCACCTCTCTGATGCGTGGTCCCCGTCATCGGGAGACAACATGGGCACCTCGTGCATAAATCATGGCTCGATATGACTTGGGATACCCTCAGTTGTCTCCCATGCACCGTCAACGAGGCCGCGGTGAGGACGTGCAACATCATTGATGATTTGATGCACCACAATGGCCTGAAAGGCGAGAACCCCCCACGAGCCGCAACTCTCGATGTGGAATAAAAAATGTTTTCCAACATTAGGTATGGTTGCTGGCGAGTGAAGCACATGGTAGCCCTGCATGATGGGAGGTACATTGCGACTCGGGTAACCGGCAGGCTGTGCAATGTGACAGGCTGTCAGAATCAGATATAAATCTGTGCAAAGACCGGGACGCATTCCAGGAGAACGAATTTGTAATTGAGAAAACTGCGAGGATCCTTCGATCAACGGAATAAGGTGATGCAATCGGTTAAATGATGTGTAAGTGTATCTATGAGCCGAAGCCCAGCATTATCGTATGTATGACCTCCGTGATTAAGGCGTTTGAGCCCTATCGAACCACGTCAAATTCTTTCCATATTACGCGTACGTCCACCGACGGCAGTCGTTTTTTCATGGATGTTGAAATCTATGTCAAATCTGTTAAACCATGCAATGTATGTCAAGCTTGCCCATGACGGACACTAACCGGGGGCTCATCTGTCATGTAATTTTTAACTATGGGCACCGCTGTCATTTGTTTTCCGAGTATGGACACCGCATGCATCTCGGTTTCGACATTGGACACCGCCATCGGTTTGTTTTCAAATTTGGACATTGCTGATCTATCAAGCAAAATGATGGACATATTACAACTCAGTCCCCCTGCCAACCCCCCTATTTAGATTTGGGGGTTTGTCTTTGGTTTGGGGGGGTTTGCAGAATTTGGCGCACGCTGTGATAGAAAAAAGGGCATCTGCCGGGCCCCGCTACCGCGTGGCCCGGCAGGTGCCCGGGCAAGTAAAAAACTATAACCCAAACCCCCTAGTGTAAGTAGGGGGTTTGTCGGGTATTGGGGGGGGGGGGGGG